>JAGDQP010027007.1:0-25382 GCA_022664845.1 Lepisma saccharinum
GTTTAATTTCTGTCAATTACTTTTTATACTATGAATAAACGTGTGTTGTTATTTCAATGATTGTGGCCTTTATTTAAGTTAAGTACCTTTCCTACTCTACGATTTGGTTCATTATTATCAGTATACTTTATAATAAACAAAAGGAGACATTCCAAGTAACTTTAATAAGTTTTATTAATATAAAAATCATTACAATATCAGACCTACTAGTACTTTACTCAGTTTTCTGCCTTAAAGTTGATTTTTTTTAAAAAAAATCTTCATTTGTTCCTGTTTTCATACTATATATAAATAATGCTGGACAACAAAATTTTATTATTGGTATTATTATAGGGGTAGTTTTAATGAAATTTAATATGAAACCTAAAAAGAAAAATCAGTTATGAAAGGATTTTTTTAAATATGAAATTTGAAAATTTTCAGCAAAAAATTATGTTTATGGCTCTTGCGGCACCTCAAGATGTGGTTCTATGACAATGAAACTTTGTAATCTTACTTCTGATATAAAAAGGCAAATTTTGATCACTATTAGAATGGGCAATATAGAAAAAAATTCCGTATACCTTCGTTCCACCCTAGCCAGCAGTTTCTTGACTAAATCTCTCATCAACACCACAAACAACTGAGTCTAATAGAGGAGAATAACAAGAAATTCTCATCTCCTCTACTTTTGTTTTGTACAAATACTGCAAGCTGACTGACTTGTCAAGAGTCTGCAATTTTGCGCCTCTTTAGTGGAGGATTCAAATCTCTAGAGTATCACAGACATAAATTGCTTCGTTGAAGAGTTCCATGAATTGAGATGGATTTCTCATGGATTGCACAGCATTGCGAAGCCATCTGAGACTAGATGCAGCCGAAAGTAGATTTATGTCTGGACTCTGGAGTAACTTGCTAACCTTCACGATCATTTATAGAACTGGATACAGCATTGTGATACAAAAGAGAAACTCTATTCCCTCTAGCTTTCACATCATCCTGATGACTGTTTAGGGTCTTATCTTCCAAACCAAAATAATTGCAGAGTAGGTTCTTTTCAATGCAGAAACAGCTTCAGCACAGCACGGTCCTCTCGTCTCGTGGTTTGCAAAGACTTCAGTCGGTGTTCTTAAACTTAGACTAATTTCCTGGCATACACTTTAAAAACTGCATGCCTTGAGGAACTACATTCGATGAAAGAGTAAAGAAATTGAATTGTTCTGAAAATATCAAAAAGTAGTCTATTTTCCGGTCGCGAGTTACAGTAGAAGGAGGTCGTACTCATTACAAAATTGCGGGTTGCCTAGATATCAGGGGCAAGCACCACGTAGTTGAGTTGACGTGGTAGGTAGTTGACCCCCATGACGTGGTATGGACGTTCGTAGAAGATTACGGTTGAATTTTGCGTGGAAAAAAGTGATGACGTAATCCCAGATGCGGTTTGGAAATCCCCATCACGTGACAGAAGTCATTGACCTGTGATGTTGACAAATGTTGAATGCAACGTTATCATGCTGAGATTGTAGTGCGGGAACAAGTCGGAACATGATTTTTGACGTCACGAGGTCGTTGTCCGGGAGGCAGGATAGTACATGATGTTTGACGTCACGGCGTGGGTACAAGGGAGCAGTTGACTATTGACGTCAGAAGGTCATTGACAAGATGTAGGAAATTATTTGTTACCTGACGTCAAGCCGTGGGTGATATTTTTGAATATATATAGAGGGCAGTAGTGTTGTATGTATCATTATAAGGAGAGGCAAGTTTTAGTCATGGCAGAGCAGCAACAAGGTGTAGCACGTCCTGTTAAGTTGGGAGTAGAAGATGTGGAGGACGATACATTGGACTTATTGGATAGCAGTTATGAAGAAGAAGATAAAAACCGTACCATATATAGTTTGTTAAAGTCTAAAGTGAAGAGTGAACCATCATTATTATTTTCCTTTTCATTTATCAAAGAGGAGGGTGACGACGACGAGGATATTAAGGAAGTCTATTGTTCGTTAGTGTCAAAGACAAAGACGGAGAATGATGATATTAGTGTGGTATATTCATCATTAGCTCCAAAGAAGAAGAATACAAAGACAAAGCAGCGTGTGTTAGAGGGAGCCGAATATCCTGTAAAGAAGCGTTTGTGTTACGAAAATGCTGGAGTGAAGCAGTCATCATTAATACTGTCAAGAGCAGCAGCAGCGGCAGGAATACCTCCACCAGTACTAGGATCAGCACCAAAAGCAGCAGGAGCAGGAGCAGCAGTGAAACCAACAGCAGCAGCAGTAGCGAAACCAGCAGGAGGGAGCCGAGTAATAGTGAAAAGTGCCAAGTGTGGATGTGGGTAGATGAAAAGTGTATTCGACTAGCTTTACATCAGTCGAATCCTAAAAGTGCATCGATCTGTGAAGGGTGTTTTAATGACGAAAATAATCAAACTGGGCATGCGTGTTTAGGCTATATCAAGTCAAATGAACTAGTAGCCGGCGAAGAAATCGAAAAACATTTTCGTAAATGTGTGGAGAGTGATCTTAAAACCTTCATCAGAGAAAGAACTGTACGGTATCTATAAGCAAGATCATCCTGAACTGAGTAATGTTGTTGATGATGAAACAATTATGCGAAATATGAAATATGGACTTTGGAAGGAGGTAAAAGTTCATATGCAAGGTGTTATTGATTTTTTACATGACAAGGATCGTAAAGGAAAAGATCAAGTGAGGTTCTAAAGTACTGTGAAAGAAACAAGTGAAAAATGTCAGACTATTGTGTATTGTGTGGTGGTATTTTTGTTGTGGACGCGTGTGTTTTACAAACTTTTCGTACTTATTTAAAGCACAACCCAATCACTTGTAGTGGATGCAAGTTAAAGATTCTTCATAATAACTGTATATATGTGTGGAATACAGGGAAAGTGCTTTCAAAACATTTGTGGAATCAAGTGAATCACCATGAAACGTTTGTGGGCTACTATGAAATTTTTAAAGGACAGGGTCATGTAAGTATTTCAATGAATACTTTTTTCAAAATTTGTAGATAATTAGTTCATAATAGTGAATTCATTGCTCAACTTATACCTGATGTGATTCATGAACAATTTTCTGTAGAAAAGTCTCTGAGCGTGTCTTTAGAACAGTACATTATTGATGTGCAGGGATTTAAAACCTCTGCACATGAGTTTATTATGACAGAACTTTGTGTCCTAGCGTGCGATGCTAGTCTTTTATTCCACTGTTTAGTAAAACTTCCATGTGACATTACGGAAATAAAACTAGGATATCAAAAACAAGTGCAACGGTTAACGCAAAACTTTCACGATTTACATTGGGATACTTCAAATGGGTACATCGTTTCACATCTTCGTAGAATAATTTTTCAATTGTGTTCAAGTGAAGCTACATTCCTTTGTAAAGGTCTTGAAAAAGCTCAGTGGATTAAAAAACTATTTCACTTGCAAAGTGTGAATCATATAAGTGAAAAGGAATGTCCTGCCCTGAAAACATTAAATTTGAACATTGGTATGTCTAAGTGTACTTATCATGACCCTGTCGAGGTGAATGCTTGTGCATCAAGAGACTGCTTACAACTACAACATTGGATGAAACATGAGAAACCAAGAAACCTTGTAAATACCTTATCAGTAATGCAAATGTAAGAAGCATGTGCAATTTGTTTTTATAAAACACGTTACTTACTCTTAAATAATAACGAATGATGCTATATGAATTTGTTTTCATTTTAAAATAAGGATGTATTTCCTAAATGATAACAAAAAGGTTTAAATTATATAATCATTTTTATTTTTCTTTAAAATGAAGAGTAGTACAATACTATTTACAACGTTGCTTGTTTTTTTGTTTTATAATTTCTTTCACATATTTTATTACAATTTGATAATTTATTCTCAGATAAACAGTATTGAATTTTGGTATGATATTAACCCCACTTACAGTAAAGTAAATAAATACTATACAAAATATTCCACAAAGGATGGATCTATTGTGCTGAACCTGAATTTTGTTATATTTATACAATTTACAATTTCGTTTTAAGAACGTTACAATTTGCTTAGGAGGTGTTCTTGCAAAGGTATCAAAATAAAACCCCTTGCATTTTCATTAACATAAATTACAGTCCAATGACTACCTCCACTTGAGGAAGAAATTAAATTAACAATCAGTACTGCTGGAAACTATACACGAACAGGTAATGTATTAATGGCATAAATACTAGTCAGTATACTTGCAGAAAAACAATCACGTAGAATCACTTTCATCAGCTGGTCCGTCCACATTTTTTGGTATAGGACTTGGTATGTATATACACTTATTTTGATTTAACACTGATAAATCAAGTTCATAAAATTTAATATAATTTGCATAAGTCCATCCTTCTTTCACTGCACATCGGAAATAGGAGAATCGGTGCAAATATTGAACACACTGTCTTGAGGGATATGTCAATTGAGAAAAGCGAGGACACTTTAATTCTTCTTTTAAGTTGATTACACTTTTCCCAAGGATAGATTCGAGAAAAAATTGTCTTGTTTTCCCGAAAGTGTACACCACACTACTGTGCTGACTATATTTAGTAATCACACTTTTAACTTCACTGTAGGGGGTTTCACCATCGTTCCATTGGAGACCGTAGAGATGCTGAGACAGAATCGTTATGTAATCACAAGGCTGTTGACAACTGGGAGAAGGGGAAAGGAGGTTTAAAGATCCAACTTTGTGAACAATCCAAGTCAGGATTTATAATAACAAGTTCTTTTAAGACTAACATTTCGTGTTCGTCCTCGTCATTTTCACCACGTGTGAGAGCAGAGAAGTGTACTAGAACCCTCATCGTGACTGAATGAAATCAAAATTAAAATGTACCATCGCTTTATACATTTCTATTTTTATCAATTTCTATAATCGAATCAAACTGAGCATACAGAATACATGATACAGACTGTACTAGTGCTTGACTAAAGGATATTTTTATATTAACAGGAGAATCTCTTACAACATCCCAAGTACAATCATCAATACTTTCTGTAGGAGACAGAATAAATGGGAAAATGGTATAACCATATGCAAAATCATGAGAAGTAATCGAATGTGTAATATTTGGATGAAAGATGCCAGTACCAGAAAACAGGGTGAATTAACTTTGAATGAATAATGCTCTTAAAAATCAGGGGTTATTAGAGTGGGTGGATACAATTTAGAGCCTACCTGAACCTGCAATTTGTTGAGATTGAGATCTTCAAACTGGAGAGGGTTCAGATGATATTTACCATTCATTGCTGTATTTGCTACGAATCTAATGACATGGTTTTTCGGTACACTACCCAAAAATAAATTATCAATATTAAATGAAGTTACATTTTGTGGAATAGTAATGATTCGTGTTTCCACTCTAGTGAGTGGTAATTTTGCAGTATTCTTTCCATGTAAGAATTTAAGTGAAGAGACAAGTCAGCAGAAATAGTAAGACGACGTGCATATAATACAACTTCTTGTAAGGCAACTTTAAAGTTTGAATTGTCAGCAGCCATTAGAGAAAATGAATCTTTATTACGAAACAGTTTTATACGCAAACTTACTTTATTTGGAAGTATACGATCTAAGTTGGCAATATCTGTAAAGAGACGTCCAAACATTTCAAAAGGAGCACTACCACTAGCAATTTGCATTCTTTTACGAAAACCAGCATTATTTTCATCAAGAGAATTAAATTGTCCAGCAGTACCTTTATGCCATAACGCACATGTGAGATGGGTTTTCGGAGCATCTTCAGAGTAATTAAGTATTGATTCTAAGAAAGCTCGAATAGCATATGAGTCAGAAGATGAAGAAATTAATTTATCATTTAAATACACATTGACTTGACTGAACATAGAATGAAGGAAGTTATTTACTGGTGCTACATCAGCTTGCACTGCTGGTTGATCGCCTTCTGCTGGTTTATATACTTCCAAGTTATCACCATTAGCTTTAGCTATTTTAGAACGAACATGCATGTACAAGTATGCAGGATGAATATATTCTCCAACATCCCTCGGATTGACAAATTTAATGGGGCCCTCTGAAGTAAGTGTAGAAATAGGATGATAATGTTGCATACGAGAAGACTCAATAGCAGTTTGAGTCATGGGGACAGTTTGTAAATTAAATTCATTAGTACAGCACTCTTTACTTGATACTGAAAGAAAAGACATTTTATCACCTAAGTAAAATATCTCGTTCACGATAAGACTTTTTCTTGTTCTTTTTCTTCTTTCTTTTGTTAATAATAATGTTGGTCCAATATGTTTAGGAAGAAAAAAAGCTTCTCGTTTACGTTCCCGTCGCCTACCACTACCACTGAGCAACTGATTATTTTTATCCCTCTCTTTAGTTCTTAAAGAAGAACCCGCCTGATAAACTCTACTTTTAACTGATTCTTCAAATGGACGATTTTCTCATACATCTCCTGCAACTTGCATTCCTGTTTGTAATGCTTGTTGACCAACTGCTTTAGCTCCTTGTTTAATAAGTGGCATAGCAAATCGAAAGAGACCTCGAAATAATCCGCCTAATCCATGTCCACGCTGATAAACTGGGCCAGCAAAATAAGGGATGGCTCTACCATGAAGTGGAACTTTTATATTGACGAGTGTTGTTGAAAGTGAAGTGTTATGGTCAATGTCCTAGATGCAAATGAGATATTTCGTCCTGCATGGTCCTTTAGTAGTATTTCAATTGTGTCAAATGAAATTTTACTTAAAGAAAAATAATGTACATTCTGAAATTTTATTGCTTGTACTTTACCGTGATTAATATCAGACATGGGTACAATACATAGTAAGGGTGCTTTTGTATCACCTACAAATTGAGGTTGTATAAAGTCAGTGTATACAAATTCTTGGTGAGAATACCGAATGTCAATATAAGTCTGCTTTTGTGCTCCGTTCGATTTTAAAAGATTAGTACCAGGTTCGAAACCTAATTGTAAAGCAAGTATGGGAGAAAGAGAAGTGATTTAATGTTTGCATTTGTTTTAATAGTAACAGTATTTGAAAAATCAAAGTAAATTAAGGTTGGAGTGATTTTATTCATAACCTCTAACAATGACGGTATAGAAGAATAATATCCTGGCTATATTTTATATTTTACATTATCACCATCTACTGTTTCATACCACATAATATTTTGACCTTCAATTACATTATAGCAAGTTAAGGGGATATGAATTTCACTAAGTCCTAGCATCCATGATGAATTATTAAGAAGAATACGATGATTTAATATATTTAAAAAATGTGATGGATGATTATTGCTATATGTATTTGTACTAGCAGTCGAACTAAGTGTAATGTAAAAACTATTATCCGTACATTCCGTTATCATTTCTTCTGCTTAAATTGAAGTGTAATGTTCGAAGTACCAAATTGAAATGGTAAGTTTTTTCCCTGTTCTTCTTTTAAGTCCACATGTAGAGTATCAAAATATCTATTTTCTACTTTAACATAGTGTGGACTGTCAAATACAAAAGAATGCATTTACCATATTGATATTCATAGATACTAATTTTAGGAAGGAGTTTACCAAGGACAGGTTGATCTTTTACAATGTCAAGACAAACATTAATTTCAGAAGGAATATTATACCCGAGGTTACATTGAAATGGTGCACTAACATTGATAAACATAGGTTTTCGTTTTTCTGATTTCGGTTGAAAATGTACCCCAGCTATTTGTACATGTGCATTATTTGAGAATACTAACACATTTTTCGGGACGGGCGTAAGCCATAGTGCTGTTACCGCCCATAGAATTAATTTTATCTTATCTTATCTTACTAACACATTTTGTAAACCACCAGTCCTTCCCACAACGTACTATTTTCTGTGATTTCGCTTATATTTCGTGAAAAGTTGATTTTTATCTTTATCATAATAAAATGAAAAAATATTATATTTTTCAATAGTATCAGCATGATCCTCATTTTGAATATTCAATTAAAACGGAAGTATCATCACTTTCTGCATGAATTTTTTATTATCAATACTAATTTGTAATAGTCGATCAAGTTGTAGGTCTTCTAAAATAGACTTTCCTTGATTTGGTTTAGTATGTTTTGTGATAAGAGGGAGTGATGAAACAATATTTAAAATTGAATCATAACATCCAGGATAAAAATTAACTTCATAACGCAATTCACTTTTACCATTAATATGAACATCTACTTGTTCTTCTTTTCGAATATTATAAAATTCTTCTTTTCGAATATATATTCTCCATGGTATGCAAACACTATTTAACAATACAACCCAATTGCCCTGTAAGTGAAAGAGCTGACAAAATTTTGTGGTATAGGATGAAGCCTTATTTTGAAATATATTATTACTCACATTTGATGGTAATGTGATGTAAAATTCATCTTGTTGCTCAGAAGACATAATCATAATGACTGAACAGATTTCTGTTTAACCCTTGAATTCATTCTAGGTGGATACTCTAACCATTTCACATATATCGAACCCTTTCTACGTTTCGACACCTTTTCAATTAAAAATATTTTATTTTTTCCCACAACCACCGCTGCAATTCTTGTGTGTAAAAGATTCCTTTGATGGGGACTCCATTCCAATCTTTAATTTTGGATGTTAGTGGTGTACTTTTAATACAACGGTCCACAATAAATATTTCCTGAGACCATTTTGGTAAATATCCCTTTTCCAATTTTTGTTTATATTTACTAATACGAACATAATCAACCTTTTGAAATTTACATTTACTTTGAACACTTTTTTGCTTTCCATATAATGTTTCCCACACTTGATTTATATTTTCTTCATTAACTTCTATAAGAGCAATTTTAATTATGAAATATACAGTGTGATTGTAACTATCTACAAGATCGTCAAGTACATTAATGTAACGATAAGTGTTTTCAGAAGTAAAGTACTTGTAATTTCGAATATACCTTACTACGATTGCAGCCTTAATTTCAGAATGTACACTATAATGATTAATACGATAATTTTCGAAAACACGTTTTACATTGATTATAAAATTCTGTTCCTAAATCAGTTTGACAATTAAGTAGAGGACTACGAAAGTACGAAACCTACATAAAATACTTTCAATTGCTCTAGCTATAACTGGACCTGTTTTACTTTTTACCGGAATACAACTTCCAAATCTACTAAATGAATCAACACAACATAAATATATTTATAGTCATCATTATATGTTGCTACGTTTTGCATATCTGCTAAATCCATTTGTAATAATTCATTTGGACCGCTTACATAATATTGTTTGTGTGGAAAATTTTTACCAACAGGGGCATGTAAAGCATATGTATCATGTGAAGTTAACCAGTGTTTAATTCTCTTTCTTTGTAAACCTGTCTTTCATTGTAATTTAGAAATACTTCCGAGAGATGTTGGATCTGAATATGTATAATACAACTTTGATAGTGATATACTTAAAACTTGTATCGTTTATAATTTTTAAAAATATTATAAAAATTATTATTATTCTTACATTTACTACATTTTTCTTTTGAGAAATAATACTTTTTGTTCTCTGCTTCTTTGTTTTTTGAAAAATGAAAGGAACAATACTACTAACAGCACCAGTACCAAATTGAAACTTGATTAATTCATTAGGAACATTAATATCTCTAAGAAATGACTTAAACACATCAAGCCCTACAAAAAGTTTTGACGTACGTTTTCGAATAACGTGGTGTATGAGATCAATAGTATTTGATCCTGGGAGTAAGTTATTATCAATGCTTACTGCACCACTCTGATCCCAACTGATACGGTTTGAACTGAACAATAGATTTAATAATGTTGATGTTTTTCTCACTAACGTTTTTGGCATTGATTCCAAAATTAATGAAAATAAAGGTAGTGATGTAGTAATAGTTCCTTCCTGATCAAAAAGGAGTATTTCGATAGGCTTTTGAGCTGAGGGGGTATGATCCAATTATCTGTGTAGTGGTTGTTGATATAGTTTCCATTTCTGTTCTCTTGAAAGATCAGTACGATTTAAAGTATCAGACATTTTTTTATTTAAACGTTCTTGATGGGAAACGCTAGATTTCATTGAAGAAACAAGTTGACTAGAAGAAACTTGAGTGAGGCATGTTAAATTCTAAGTAAATTTCCAGCCACAGCACTTAAAATAGGTCCTACTAATAAAGGTAATAATGCTCCACCCTTTTGCATTAATAGTTTACGTTTACTTTATAAACTTGAGCATTTAAGAGAATGAGTATGTAACGCCTTTTCATGATGACGTAGTCTTTCTTTCTGATGATGAGAGAGTTTTATGTTACCCTTTAAAAGGTTTTTACCAATCTTTAAAAGGTTTGAGCAACAGTTCGTATTAAGTTACCAGATGCATGTTGAAGTAATATTTTACGCTTTTACCCCTTACACTTGCAGAGAGCACGGAGCTCATCGTAATGATGTTTTAAGTTTGACATCCTAATAACAACTAAAGAGGAATTGAAGTATTCACATGCTTTTCATGTGTGTACTTATACATAGTTTCGCCAGGAAAATTATTTGTTATAATTCGCAAATCATCATAGATTTTTTGTGTTAAATCAAAAAGTAAATATGAATGTGGTTTCTCAATAGCTTTTCAAAAACCTCTACAACACCCTTACTGTGATGAGGCATAATTTGACGTGCTAAATGCTGAATTTGTAATTTATCTCGTGGATTTTTAAAAATTACGATATAGTAACTATTTAAAGAAATGTCTCGAGAATGTTTACCTTTAGGAAGTAAGTTTTGAACTATAAAGATAACTGATAAGATTTTATGTGGAGCATATTTCGTAAACATATTACTAACGTCTCCATTTGTTTCATTCAACGAATCGACTAAAGTAGAGTTGGACTGAATTTTAAAATTATTCATATCTGGTATTCCTTTAACAAATCGAATATTAGAAAGGGATGTAGGCAGATTTGGTACTATCGCACCATAACACCAAACAATTTCTTTGAAGTGGGCATTGAACATTTTATCCCTATATTGCAGCAATTTTCTAACAAAAGTCGTTCTTCCTTGAAAGGGATGGTCCGCTGATCATCATAGTACAAGAATGTTGAAAGAGCAATATTTTGATACGAAATAAAACAAATATTTGAAAACATTTCCTATGATATCATCCATAGCGGAACACACACACACACACACACTTACATGGAAAAGGAGTCAACCATTACGTTTTTTCGTCGTTAAGGCAGTGTTTCAAAGTCACCCTTGTCATTTACATATTTTAGCTTTCTCCTGTTGTTTACTATTTTATGTGTCCTGTGTCCAGGTCTGCTTACAATCTTGTACCCAGGTAAACTTCTAATTGTATTTTGGTTACTTACAATTTTCTTTTCATATTTTTCCTTCACTAAATTATAAAATTGATAAAATCAACTTTTCACGCCCGTTCATTTAAAGTAATGCCCCTAATCTTACAAGCATGCCTAAACTTTCCCTCATCTTTCCATAATTTCTTTTGCTTAAAACTATAATTTTTCGGTCCCAACCTTACGAATTTTCTAATCTCTCACCCCAGTTCGGTCTTATCAGTTTATTCTCCCAAATATTTCCCAGTAGGTAACCTGAGTGGTTGGTTCCTTATCTGCACATACATGATAGAGTCAGTGCCACCATAGGGTAGCAATTCAATTCCAACAGCCTCCATTAATTCATATAGTCTGTCTTGCCCAGGATGTTATAAAAGCAGCTAAAATGGGATTTGAGAAGGGATAAGGTCTATTTACATTTTGGGTCTTTATATGTCACTACGAGTTTACTTTGCCCGATAGGAACAACGGATTGAAGTTTTAAATATGGCGTCCTAATGAATTCTAAAAATGAAGCAGCATCAGATACAATCCTGCGGTAAATCTGTGGTAAATCTACCCCCACTTCTCACACTTACGGAATAGTTTAACGATATACCTTAGGCCAGGATTATACTTAATTTTATTATACTGGAGCGTTATTCCTTCATGTTCAGCATAATCTCGAATGTAAGACTGTTTTTGCAGTCTTATATGTAAAGAGAAAGCCACTAGCTTCTTGCTTCATTTTCAGGAAAGTATTTACATAGTCTTTGATAACTCCCTCAGTCATTTTAAACTCCCAAATTTCATAGGTTTTAAGAACTTTATAATCCCTTTTAATAGCTATATGTAATTCTGGAGTGCAAAATGTACCAATGAAGCTCCGTTGTTCGTCATCATGATTACATTCCCCTTTCTTCATTGCTTCCATACAAAGCTTACAAAGTTTAAACACTAGACATTTATTTGCATTGTATGGAAGAATCGGAATGTCTAAATTCTGTGGAGCTATAACCTTATAGAATACAACACCATGGTTATCCCTTGGCTTCGGGATATCTTTTCCTCTGTGAATAATAGGCTTCCCAGTAGGAAGAGGCTTCCTCGACATTACCTTTTGATAGAGAGAAGTGACATCTACGTACCGGATGTACTCATCATCTTTGCATTCATACAATGCACGAAAACATAAGTTCTCATTCCCTTAAAACTATCCTTAGGAATAAGAAATCTTCAATTTCCTTACATTGCGTTTTAGCGAAATTCTGAATTGTGAGAGGAATTCCGTACTTGCTCATTCCACTCACATTCCCAGATTTCAATAACTTTTAAACCACGCTTTTGTTTTTTTCCCCACAAAATTGTCCACGATATAGTTTCAGAATCTCTTTTGCCTCATACCAGTTTTGCAACGTCACATGTTCTTCGTCATCCAAAGTATAATGACGGAGCTGTTGTATACAGTTATGACCATACCAATAGCATCCATAGTACTCATAAGCTGTACTATTTTTCTCGTCATAACCATCCAATTTATATCTACAAAATGGTACTTCGCCTCCATTAGCAATGGTTTGAATACTAACATTTGAGTCAAAAGACTCCAAATACTTCATCCATTGTAAATACCTTTCACTAAAATGATTACCGTATTCGAACCCCACTGAAGGAATGACGGGGATGGTATTCTCTGGTAGGTTTAAAGACCTGAAACATTGCATTGTACAGGATGCAATAGTACAGGTCTCGAGAAAATACTGAATAACACCTGTTTTCTCTTCAATAAGATTCGAAAACTTAATCACAGCTTGTGTGAGAATGAATACATCGTTCTTGCAATACTCAAGCATTTCTTTCTGCATGTTGAACGTCGAATCTTTCACTGTAGCTTGCCACTCAAAAGGAGCTTTCCCTTCTTCCTTGGATTTGGAATCCAGGTCATAGATATCGATGATAGGGCATGGTCCTACGTGATTCTCGTATCCTTTCGTATTAAATAAAAAGGGGAAGTCACCCTTCTTAAGACCTTCTTGTAATCCCATGGTTTTCGGTAACTTTTCCCTTAAAAAAGCTGTCTTTAAAAGAAATATTCACGACCTATAATTGTATAATATTTGTCCTTGTGCGATAATATTAGGGGAATAGTTTTGTTTTTCAAAGGGATCCCTTGATACTAGTAAAGTATCAAACGGGAACTATTGTGTGCAATCCCCACCACTCTCTCGAAGTTTGGACCTTGATTAAGGACGTGGATTACATACAAACATTTATACTCCACTTCCTTGTCCTTATATTCGTGACAGCGGTGAGAAGCACAAATTAAGTTCGCACGATGCTTACTTTCTCCCTTTTCTATCTTTCCTAGTAAATGAGTTTCTACATCGAAAACAACGTACAAGAAGTTTTTAATATACTTCTTCTGTCACTTTTAAACGAAACAGTAGTTCGTCGGATCGACATGCGTCAGACATATATTACAAAAACGTTCCCCACAAACATGATCATGTTTACCATAACGATGACGAGAATGAATTTTAACTCCACACTTTGGGCAAAGCTTCACGTAAGAACATACGGGCTTACCATTCTTCTCCATACCATGAGTGCGATAGCATAAGAGAGTAGGAATTGTTCTTAAACAATCATTATACTGAATATTATACCATCCCTAATGATGTATCTCTTCTCACACATTTCGCATTGATACTCACACCTGTAGTTAATACGATTATGATAGGCGGTAAGGCAATCTGGACAACACCCCTTTTTATTCAAAAAGGATCTTATACAAGAAATTACTACGAAATGTTTCTCTTCGTAAAAAAGAAATAAGTTTTTGCTAGTAATAGCATTCTGCCCCCGATATCAAATAGTAAACTCCCTTGTCAATGGAGTACGTGCGTAAACAACAATTTGATACTGATCGCCATAATGTGCTTGAAAGTTGTCTAATTTCTCAATACCCCACTATTTTTCATTTTCAAGTCAATACCTTTATATAGGTTTTTACCTTTCTTAACCCAAAACGTTAGTGTGTTACGCATATAGTGTGTCTTTCTTCTTGTCTCACTTGCTCTACTTCGAGCCAGACAAATTGCCAGCGCGAGGGAATCATACTCCGCATCTCAAGGGAAGCTCGGAACGGGAATGATATGTTTTGTAAGTATTCCACCAGTGGAAGATACTTTTTATCATTCGGTCGACCCTGCTCACGTATCGGGTCCATAATGTGACACTTGATCGTCATTCTTTCGCCAAGGACAAATACCTCGTTGGAATTCAAAATATTTTCCAAAGTGGAAAGAATATGATCAAATGTCATATACGGATGTTTTCTTCAAGGAATATAAACGGGGCACACGAGGGTGTCGTTTGAACTGTCGATGGAAAATCCCACATAGATATCATGGTCCACATTTGACAATATCTGTTCAAGCGACAAAGTGAACAGGGTCTCAAGATATTGTTCGAGGTTTAAAATTCTACCCTACTCTCGAACACCCATGGTAACCTCTACTCCACGTAGAGGGAATCTAGTATATTCTCGATTACGGCGGAATATCACTTCAAACATATTTTCCCCTGTTCCATGCAGCTGTGAATAGGCATTCTCATTCACCCATTGACTCGCATCTTCAGTTTCTAATTCTGCAATATCCTTAAAAATATCTCCCTCCCTTTCAAAAAATAAAAAAAATTGGTACACACTTAATCTCCTCTCTGTAACATTTCTAATAGATTATGCGGTTGAGAATCCCTATCCACTCTCACAGCCTTGATGTGTTCCCCATTCAAACTGTCCCTATGAACGCTGTGAAAGTCTGCATGACTTTTACTAGGAATATCAGGAGCAAATGAAGTACTTGGCATATGAGTAAGAGAATTGGTGGGAAGAGGATAGGTAGGTACAGGACAGAGGTTCATCCATAGATGTAGTGTGGGTATTAGCAGGTGCTGCTGGTGGTGGCATGAGTGCCGAGGAAGAGGATATCGTAAGGTACAGATTCCAATTGGTGGTACAATAGACGGTAGAATTCCGAAAAACACAAGTGATTGTGTTTGCTAATGAGGTGGTGGTAGTAGTGCAAGCACCAGAATCACAACTGAAGTAGATTTTCTGGTAGCATCATCTATATTAGAAACTACACTGAATGGGAAAGGAGGAAGAGACCTTCTGCGAGGAATGATGGTCACAGGTTCATCTTCGTTCAGACGAACATAAATCTCTGAATCACCACTTCACATGAGGTAGTAACCCTAAGAACATAGCCACAACAGGGTCAACTACTCTCCCTCCTTCCTCATCCACTGAACCTACTAAGATGGAATAATGCTGATATCCTAATCGCACGATTTCATCTGTAGTGAAAAATCCCCCATACCTAAGTTCATAATATCTGCCTTGCTCTCACACGCAGCCAAAAAATTTTAATACATGTTTTCATCCCGGCTGGATTGCTCACAAAGTTTCTCGATGAATTCAAACAGATTGGATATAGTAGGATAACAGCCATTGACTGCGTAATTACATACCTGTCTCCAGGTGTCAAGCATTCTCATCCTTGTCCCCATACCCCACTTCAGCTTCAGCTACCAATAAAGTATCAACTGCATTCATCAATCAACTATAATGCTGAAATTATAAAAAAATACATTAGTATTATCCTTTTAGACAAGACATTACAGATAAATGAAAACATAGTGTTCAATTCAAATGAATGTTTACTTAAATTAGCTTTATCAATGATATTAAAATAAACCTTATTCTAATGAAATCCTAATAAAACAATATTCAATTGAAATTCAAATTCAGATAAATAATAGATGAAAACTCATTACTATTTACTTTTAAAATCATAACAATTACCATATTAGATGAGAACGACATTCAGGTATAAGAAACGACATTGTCTATCATTCCCTTATAAAATTTAAGATAAAACAACATTCATTGATAAAAAAATCATACCTGAAAGAACATTCGCTTACACATCTGACACAAGAATAGCATATAATACAACCTTGAAAGAACATACATTTAAAAATACTACATAATACATCATTAGACCAACATTGCTTTATATACTTTACTCATGTAATATTATTCTAAAAATCTCATGTGAAACTATGTTAGCCTAGCATTCTCATATAAGACCAGCGAGCAATTTTAAAACAATCCATCATGACAGAACATTCCCTTATGAATAATCTATTTACTTTAATTCAATTGTCTTTTTACAGCAAAAAGGTAGAAGACTTGGCCTTTCTCAAGGAGCAAAATGTAGAAGACTGTCGCTGTACTAGCCTTTCTCAAGGAGCAAATTTAAATCTGAAATGAAAAAAAAAATAATTTTCATTAATATTTACCCTCAGTAGGCAATTTAGCTTTACATGTTCACTCACATAATACATCGTTACACCAATATTGGTTTATAAACTTCTCACATGTAATATTATTTTAAAAATCTCATATGGAAATAACTTGATCAAACATTCACATATAACACCATTTACTTAACATTCCATTATGAAAGAATATTCCGTTATGAAACAATCTATTTACCTTAATTCAATTGTCTTTTTTACAGCAAAAGGTAGGAGACTTCACCTTTCTCAAGGAGCAAAAGGTAGAAGACTCAGTATAGTGGCCTTTCTCAAGGAGCAAATTGAAATCTAAAATAAAAGAATGCTTTCATTAATATCTAGCCCTCATTAGACAATTTACCTTTACATGTTAACTCACTTCCTACAATTAAAATCACTGAAAAACAAACAAACATTCATTCTACAACTTCATGTGATGTAATTATCCCCAAAATATGCTGTGAACATCCTTTGAATGTGATGTAAAAACCCCCTCAATGTGCTGTGGGCATACTCTGAATCTTCTGTGAACACCCTCTGTCCCAAATTTTCCGTGGATATTCCTACCATTTACAACATCTCAACATCCTCTAAATGTTGTGTTAATATTCCCTAGACATCCTCTGAATGTGATCTGAATTTTTCTGGAATGTGCCGTGGACGTTCCCCGAATGTTCCGTGAATATCCCTAGCATCTACTGCAGACATCCTCTAAATGTGTGAATATTCCAGAGACATCCTCTGAATGTGATCTGAATTTCACTGCAATATGCCGTAGACGTCCCGCGAATGTTCCGTGGATATCCCTACAATGTACTGCAGACATCATCTAAATGTTGTGTGAATATTCCCTAGACATCCTCTGAATGTGATCTGAATTTCCCTGCAATTTGCCGTGGACTTCCCCTGAATGTTCCGTGGATATCCTTACAATGTACTACAGACATCCCTGAATGTTGTGTGAATATTCCCTCGACATTCTCTGAATGTTCTGTGGATATCCCTAGAACGTGCTGCAGACATCCTGTGAGTGTTATGTGAATATTCCCTGGACATCCTCTGAATGTGATCTGAATATCCCTGAAATATGCCGTGGGAGTCCTCTGAATTTTCTGTGGATATCCCTCCAATGTGTTGAGCATATCCTCTGAATGTCCAGTGGATATCCATGGATATTCTCTGAATGTGATGCGGATATCCCTCCAATGTAACGTGGACATCCTCTGAATCGCTGGTCTAGCAATGAAACACTTATTTCAATTGTCTACAATCTAATCGCAGAAACTCGAGCTCGAAATCATTAAGTTAATGACCTAGCACCACAAACCGGTCAGTCTGCCACCCCATTTTTTCAAGTTCTGCCATAAATCAATGATTGCAAAAGATACTTAGCAATATATGATCTAGAAGAATATTAACTTACAAAATAGTGCACCTTCATAACTATGATATAGTCATTTTCAGAAGTTAGCTAAAATGAATATTTTATCATTTACCTTCACCTTATATACTGTGAAATTCAAGCTTGACCTATAAAGTCATTTTCTGTCAATGGCCTTTTCACCAGAAGGCATATTTTTTCTTTTAAAAATTTCATACCTCATTCAAATGAAATAGTCAGCCAAGGCTACTTCCTAATTTGCCACTGACGTCAGTCTTTAAGTGCTAACAACCTCAAATAAGATACTCAGCCCTATTTCCTAATTCGTTACTGACATCAGTAAATGCTAACAAGAATATTTTAATTTAATCTTTTCATACAAAGTTTCTTTCTTCTCTGACGTCAAAACATCTTTTCCAAAATTCCACACATCTACACAATCTAAATGAGAAAATTATGTTCCCTAGAAAAGTTTCGCTTCTGACGTCAAAACATGTTTTCCAAAATTCGACACATCTACGCAATCTAAATGCGAAAATTATATTCAGTAGATATTAGTCGTGATATTTTTATTTAGACATTATGAGTTCAAATGTGTGTAAGGAGCAGGAAAATTATTCCATTCACTCAACTAGCAATGTTAATTTCCGGCGATCAATAACATCAACTCGAACATTCACCTAGAGAAAGTATCTCTCTGACGTCAAGATTATATCTAGGTCTATTTCCGAAGAGAGAACTTATATTACTCTTCACTTTAATAGATTAGATCTTTACATGAATGGTAACTTCTTCACAAAGTTATTTCAGATGAGGAAAAGTCACTCTTAATTTTAAAATCAGATATCAACTATGTCTTGATAAAAGTACATGAACTTCCTTTTACCAGAATTTTCAACTTTACATCAATAACAACTTAGTCCATCAGAAGGTTATTTCACATAAGGAAAAGAGTAGCCTTATTTTTGGGAATCAGATATCAATTACTTCAACATAGAAATCAGTTAAAATTCTCCCTTCTATATTGCCTTCTAGCAATCACGTGAAAAGTCCGTCGTTTTAAACTTGTATCCCCGTTTCATATTTTAACTTAGAACATTATACCAACAACATTTTAGTTCCAAATGAATCAACAAAGATGTATCATCCATCTGCTGATGTATTTAATGAAAGATAACTTTTTTCCTATTTAACTCAATTCCTCAATATTTTTAGCGTGAAATGTTAAACTTACAAAGACCCTCTCCATGATTTTAACTCCTAGAATTATTCAGCACGTCAATTCTTTTTTCATTTTACAAAATCTTCCAGCGGTCTCAACGATTTCAAAGGTCACATACATTCTTTAAAAGACAATCTAACGAAATCACTGATCACCTGAAATTGTATCCTCAATCTAATGTAACCTCGGAAAAGCTCATTGCCCAGAGGTCAAAATGTTCATAATGTTCTTCTTTTCCGAATTATATTTATTTCAATTTAAAATAAAATACAATGATACAGGCAAAAGCAATCTCGGAGGACCTCATTACCCGGAGCACAAGCTACGTGGATCAGGAGGACCGCCATCTTAAATTTGTGTCATTCTTCGATTATGTCATAACTTTTTCCCACCCAAAATTCAACCGTAATCTTCTAT
The DNA here is from genome assembly GCA_022664845.1 of Lepisma saccharinum. Taxonomy (NCBI): domain Eukaryota; kingdom Metazoa; phylum Arthropoda; class Insecta; order Zygentoma; family Lepismatidae; genus Lepisma; species Lepisma saccharinum. The sequence goes on from JAGDQP010027007.1 coordinate 19,703, forward strand.
GAACGTCCATACCATGTCATGGTGGTCAACTACCTACCACGTCAACTCAACTAAGTTGTGCTTGATTCTGACATTTAGACAACCCGCAATTTTCCGTCGTTTTTACATTCCGGACAAAATACCACCGTAATCTGCTACGAACACCCCGACCACGTGGTGAAACGTCACAAGGTCCCGCTATGCCCTTGGGGCTTAAAAATGGGACATTAGCGGGGACTATCTACTAGTTACATGAATCCACAAGGCCACAAGTACAAGATTGAAACACTGAGCATAGCGGTGAACGTACATTATTGAATTGTTGTTTTCTTTGCAGTTCATTTACACCCCAGATAGTATCCCAGACATTGTTGAAGCTCATTCAAAGAAAACTGAAAGAACATTTTACCAATCAACACCAAAACTCTGTCACTACTAGTACTAACGTATTAAAAATTGTCTATTCATCTACAGAAGATAATTTATGAGGAGACACTAAATGCTCAACAGGTAACTGCTTATTAACATAAAAAATTGAAAAACTATAGACGTTTGTTTATGATGACCACATTAACTCGTTTCACCAGCGATAATGTACACGTTTGTACGAAGTAATGACATTTTCAACTTCCTTACCAGTACAATTTCCAAACTGGGGATTAGATCATCCTGAATTTGAGGATTAAGTAAGTGCAATTTTTTTGCCCGTTAGTTACATGTTCTTTCAAAATGAGGTCATATTTGAAAATTAAATCAACTACATCTAGAAATAATCCCTGTAGTATGCTTCTTTGTTCCCAGTATGACGTCTCAATGGGCAGCCTCGTTTTATAAGACAAAGAATTGTGTTTTTAGCTCTTCATGATTTGTCGATTTTGCAGTCTTGTTTGTTGTTGCTTGGAAAGAAAAGCCTTCTTACACTCAGCTAATTGGTTTACTTTTATTGTAGTTTGACCAGGAACTAAAGCTTTGCTAGTGTCCTTTTGATTTTTCAAGACTTCGAAAACATTCATTTTTTCTATGCCAGTTTTTAAAACCTCGTGTAATGAATGGTTGATCAAGGTGCCATATCACTGATCCATTGTTTGAAGCAAAAACTGCAGTAAAAACGAAATGCAGAGTCAACAGCTATACTGTATTCCAACCATTTGTAAGTATGAAACAAATTAAATGGAAAAGCCCTTTCTTTCTCACCTATTCCACTTGTAGGGGAAAACACCAGGATTGGATGGTACAGTATTAATTTCGCTCTTACATCACATTGTGTTCTGTTATGTGGTATTGCATTCACAGGGTCACAAGGATATGCTGATATATCGATAGGCTTACCTGGTATTTGTTCAGGGTCAGGAGCATCGAAACAGGATGGTTTGTTATTTCCAAGTCCACCGAGGCAGAAGTCCGACGCTGATTAATGGTTTTCTATTTTTAGATCATAACGATACTTGGCCTACTTTTAGGCCTAACGGTACTTCACCTACTTTTAGGCCCACGTGCGTGTTCCACTTTCAGGCCTAAAGGGACAGGTAAATGACCGTTCTAGATTTTTCGATATTGACGTAACATACATTTTGTTTTTTGTATATGATGTTCAGAAAATTACTTTATAATGATGGTCTTTCGATGTTTCGAGATCTTTCGATGCTGACGTAACCTACGCTTTTTTTCTTTTCACTCACATCTTAGAATGTTCGTTGACCTTGATTTAAAGTAAAGATTTTGCTAGGAGTTTCTTTAACTATTTGTTGACCTTATATTTTTGTCTTGGGACATGCTAGAACTTGAACTTTCTAGAACATTTTTATTTTTCTCATATCTTTAGATATTCGCTGACCTTCTTTCTTATAACGGATCTCTATCTTGAACACTGTGTAAAGTTGGTTATAGGTTTATTATAAATTGTTCGTCTTACTTGTGATCCCGCTATCGCAGTGAACACTTCTTCCATCATGTATTATTATGAGAATTCACGTGCGGATGAAGGCGATGGACCTTTACCGGAGAATGCAGTTTTCTTTGCCGGATCTTCTTCAAGCTTGGAAGTCGAGTTTTCTTCGGATAGGGAAGAATATTCTATTCACAGTGATAGTGTTTTATATCAGAGAGAATTGTCGTTTAACTGTATGAATTTAAATATTGACGATGGATGTATAAGGGAAGGGATTGAAAACTTTGAATTTAAGAAAAACCGTCCTTTAATTTGTGGCCTGTGGCGAGTATTTTTATAATGTGCGAAATCGATTGATGCACCGATGCCTTACACGTTCTGTAGATGAAGACAACGCACTAAGGAGAAAAACATATGCAGTGATCATGGTTCCTGTGAATTTTTATCATATTTATAATGTGTATTTGTTAAATCATCCAGACTTTGATAGTGTTAAAATATTAGAATATTTCCTTCGAAATTTACTGTTACTGAAACTGGATGAAGTGAAAAATTAACTGATAGGAAAAGACATTAATGGTGAACCGGACAGTGACTGAGAGTGGATGTTTATGTTTAAGAATTTCAAAACTGTGAATGTGTCATGTAAGTAATTGTGAAAAAATACTCACCATTGAACTTAAGCTGCCTTCATTTTGTAGAGTACAAATCTTAAAACTAAGAAAATAAATTTATTTCTATACTCTATACATTTCTTAATCTCGTTCAAGGATTTATTAAATAAAAGATTTGGTTTTATATTAAAACTTTATTTACACTTTTGTTTTTGTTCTATAATAGTTTTTTACAAGTGATTTTACAATTTCATCATTTTTTCGAAGATTCTTTGTATGCAAATAATAAATTATATTTTTTCCTCGCGCATTGAAATAATTAAAAAATTCTCAGAATAAACCACAGAAAATAGATTTTTCATCTTGAATTTGAATTTTATTTACACCATATACTTTGCAATTTCGTTTTAAAAATTTAACATTGGTTTTGTAGATTCATTACCGAAACTATCAAAGTATTCTCCTCGTTTATTTTTATCAATATAAATAGCAGTCCAGTGAGTTGCAGGTAAACTTGATGCACTTAGATTAACTGTAAGTGCCACCGGACATTCTATTTAAGTAAAGTGTCCACTGAATATGTTCCAGTAAGCGTTGTTGCACTTCCAGTCTTGATTTATAATTGATAAAAGTTGATTATTCCACATCTCAATCACTTTAACTAATTGTCGTTGGTTCATACATTGTTCTGTTTTCAGGTAGAATTAAAGTACGTAACTGATAATAATTATATATTTTCCATATACTGAAGCTTCTTTTAAGCCACAATGGAAATTTGTAAACTGATGAAGATAATGAGCATAACTTTGCGATGGAAAAGCTAAAGCATTATATTTTGGACACTGAATGTCTTCTAACTTAATCACTCTTCTTTGTAGAACGGACTCAAGAAAAACTGTCTTGCTTTCCCGCGCGTATAAACATTAACACTGTGAGAGGTATACTTTGTAAGTATGTTTTTAAGTTCCCCATATTCAACTTCACCGTCTATCCATTCTAAACCGAATAGATGCTGGCTCAAATAATCATTTGTATTTCTTGATATAAAAATAATTTTGTGTAATGGAAAATTAGGTTTTAATATCCATGATTGAAAATGATTTGTATGGATATAAACTATAGCTAATTCTTTCACGACGTAATTATTTTCCTCATTATCATCGTACGCTGAAAAGTGTACGACTGTCCTCATGGTTGATCTCAAACTAAACTAAAATTTACACAGTATGTTTCGTATATATATTTAGATATTTATGGATTTGTATAAGCGGATCAAATTGAGCTTAAATTCTACATGAAATGAAATTTTCTGGTGCTTGACTGAACCTCATTTTGAGATTAACGGGAGAATACTTAATAACATCCCACGTAGAATCATATCAATATTAGTAGGAGAATGAATGAAATCATAAAGAGTATATCCATTAGGGTAATCAGAATATGTTACCGTGTGACTTACATTTTCATTAAAATTTCCAGTTCCAGAGAATAGGGTTTGATAACTTTGAACGTATAGTTGATTTGCATATTCTGAAGTAACCGCATTGGCAGGGAAAATTGAGAACCAACTTGTACTTGCAACTTGTCAATATTAAAAGCTTCAAAGTGGAATGGATTTTCATGGTATTTCCATTGAATCCAGTATTTGCAATAAAACCTATAGCGAGACCTTTAGGTACACATTTAAGAAATATATTATCAATATTATATGATGTGACATCGGCAGGAATAGTATGTACTCTTGTTTTAACTCTAATTAATAATAATTTTGCAGTATCATGACTCATAAAAGTGTTTTGTTGTAAATCTAAATCTGCAGAAATATTAATTCGACGAACATAAAGAATAACATCTTCTAGTTTAACTTTAAATGTTGAATTTTCAGCTGCGATTAAACATAACGCATTTATTCTACGACTTAATTTTATACGAATATTAACCTTATTTGGAATCATTCGATTTAATTCTGAAATATCTGTATGAAGTCGACCATACATATCAATGGAAGTGCTACCAGCATTAAGAAATTTTCGTTTATAAACACCAGCATTATTTTCATTGAGAGCATTAAATGTCGTACAGTATCCTTATACCATAATGCAGTGGTTAAATTAGTTTTGCCTGCATCTACGTAACAATTAAGTTAAGTATCATAATACGCTGGGAACGGATATATACCATTAGAAGGTGAACCAATTCTATAATTTACAGAAATATCTACTTGACTAAAAAGTGCGTGTAAGAAATTATTCACCGGTGCTACATTATCTGCTATAACGACTGGTGCTCCTGTTACCTGTAAATTATCTCCGTTCCCCCATAATACCTTACGATTGACAAAAAATAAATATGCGCGGGATGAACATATTCAGCAGTATCTCCAGGTACAAAAACTCTATGGGTCCCTGAGAAGAAAGTGAAGAAATTGGTTGATACTCTTCCATACGAGATGATTCAATTACAGTTTGTGTCACAGGGACAGAAACTATATCGAAATCATTTGTATAGCATTCTGCACTTTCAGGTGTTTGAAAGGACATGTTTAAGAAAAATATTTCTACTCTTTTTCTTTCTAGATACACGTTTTCTTTTTAATGCAAGTGATCCAATGCGTAAGGGTACCTTAAGTTTACGTTTTTTTCTTCTACCGTTTCTATTAAGCAACTGATTAACTTTATTTTCAGCTTTCCTTATTAAAGAAGAACCACCATATCCATTGCAACTTGAATTCCTGGTTTTAAAGCTGGCCGCCCTACTGCTTTTGAATCTAGTTTAATGAATGGCATAGAAAATCGAAATAGACCTCGGAATAAACTTGAAATTCCATGTCCCCGTTGATTTCTACAGTGTCAAAAAATAGTTTTGATAATGAAAAATAATGTACATTCTGAAAAGACGACTGAGAAAAAGCATCCAAAATAAGTTGAACATAATACTTTTTCTTCACCATTTTGTACAATTATGTGTAAAGAAAAAGAATTTAGAAAGGAAGCGAGGGCGTCGTATGCTCTTTTTTTGTCATGCATAAAAATAATTCGATTTGACTATGAAAAGTATGATTTTCTTTGTGTTATCTTGAGACATATTTGAAATGTTATTGATGGTCCTACTACAATACGATATCCTGGTTCCGGGTTCAAATCCCGCTTGGATCTATGGATACTCTACAGAAACGTGTCATGGTTTAGCACGTGAAAGA
>JAGDQP010027008.1:0-25381 GCA_022664845.1 Lepisma saccharinum
AAACCGGGACAGACTGACATGTCACGCGATGCCTGCTTTCATCCGCAAAGCATGACCAAATATGGGCATGGATTACGGTCAGCTACATGAATAATCGTTATGGCTACGTTGACTTTCCTAAGTCTCACATTCGTCATTTCCTGGGATACATTTTTCGTTTTGGAATTCCTTTTTGTGTACGTTAATATTTTAAAGAGTAGTAACAGCCTCTTTTCTGTTCTTGACAAGGGAGACAGATTGTTAACGGAAGTCGAGTCTGATAGTAAGTAGTTATCTGCACCACATTTCCGTATGCTGTTAGCTTGCAACTTGCTCTTGTACTGAGAATAGTTATGCTGTTTCACTGGCCAGGAATGCCAGTTGAAATCTACACAGAGGCATAAAGTTATATATTTTTAAAAACAAGGGTAATGTATCGATTTTTATTGTGTAAGAACGAAATCGAATTAATAGTCTGTGCAGCAAAATGCGTCTATTTTGTGCGATGTTTTCATTACGATTTCAAGAGACACTTGTGAGTGAATTATTAATTTTTCGTTTGCGCTAATTTGGTATTCCTGTACATAGGTGTGGTAGCGGAAATCGTGGCATCCTTCATAGTTCAGTGGGCGTCGTCTATAGTATGCGGGCACATACTAGGTGTCTGCAATTTTCTATTTTGTTTCAATATATCGAGCATCCGACTTGCTGTTTCCCATATTTTGTGGTGATTTGTTGCATTTTTAAGTATAAAATATTTTATTCTTAGAGCTAAATGTGTTAACCTTCTTAGTGCTTTATAGTGTGGAAAAGTGTTTTTACTGAATGACGTCATAGCGGTAGTGATAGTGGTAGTGTATTTCAGTAGTTTATAAGGGATTTTTTTTTCTTCATTTAATGCGTTATGGAGACTGGACATATATACGAAGCGGTATGTATTTCAAAAAGTGTGGATAGAAACTAAGCCTAAAATTTAGGTGGTTACTGAACCACTATAAGGTTTCCATTTTTTGTAATCGCACTGTTTTGTTTTAACACGAGAGAAAGGCGGTAAACAACTTTAACTGAAACAAAATGTGTTAATATCTGTGTGTAAATTGAATTCTGTTCTTTTTTTCTTCAAGACCAATTTTGCATCATTTAATTTCAACTAAATTGCATATTCTAACATTTGTAAGCGTTTTTAGAAAATTGCATAAGGTAACCTATGGCTGCTTCAGTCAGGCAGGATTGACAATATATTTCTCAACTCATATTACTATTTCGTAGTTTTTATTATTTACTATTGTAGAGTTACTAGTTCAAAAAAAAATATCTTGTCTACTACATGTAAGGGCGTTGCGAGAGATTTGATTTATATTTGCTTCAGGATTTTAACTTTTTCTGCTTGTCGCTTTTTCTTCCTTTTCTTTTGCTACTTGATTGCATATTCTTTGTATTCCACTTTAATACATTGTTTGGGCTATAATTCGCAATGTTGGGTAGCGTTCGTACAGGGGTATGTTATATTTTGCGTCTTGCTTTCTGGGTGCTTTATTGGGCGTTGGATACTTGAATCTTCTATTTGCTTTACAAAAACATATTTGGTCACTAATGATAGTCCGTTTATACGAGTAAATGTAAACTTTATTTAGCCTTGCACGGGCCTTGTACTTACCTTGAACTAGCCTTGCACTTGAAGTGCAACCATTGAAAATTCGTGCGTATAACCTGATACGATGGGAGCATTACTTAAGTAATCGGTGCAATGGTACTTTCCTCATACTCATATCCTACTGAAAAGGGATGGGGTTGTGTAATGTACGTAGTCATTTATTCCTACTTTTAACAACTGACAAGTTGAATCGGATATCCTACTTCATCAAATATTCTGGACTTGCACTGCCGTTTTATTTTAATGTTCTGTACATTCATATTTTCATAATTTCGTTTTATTTTTCATTTTGTCGTGAGCGCTCAATTATCTTTAACGTCTTTTAATCCCTACTAAAGGAGTAACCTACAGAATGGGGATGAAACCTAAGGGTACGTTTGCCGACTTTCTATTTAAACATTTCTTACTTCCTTCACACGATCTTGCGTTCTCGGACGTAATCGAGTTTCCACCTGGAGCTTACAGCATGACATGGGGAATTCATGCTCGAAAAACTCAACTACGAACTAGAGAGTCCCCACTCTCTAAACTGGCTTACGTTTCTTTGGGGAAGAAACTATTTTTTAACCATACTCTTTGACTAGTTTTCTTGTACGTCCATACCCTAATAGATCGCATGACTAAACCTTGTATCGAATCCGTAGAAGTCAACACGATGTACGTGGTAATTTTCACCAAGAAAGGGGTAGCAAGCTCCTATTGAGGCAAGGCGTGAGCTAAACATGGTCCTTTTTCGAAAAAGGGGTGTGTGCATAAGGCTGGCATTTTGAAAAAACGGATTGGCTCCTGGGGGCCATCACAGTGACTAACGTATAGGGAAGGAAAGCCTATGAACTGCAATGCCATGCTGTATAGTTGATGTGCTCGCGTAACTATCATTGTCTTTACGACACCGTCGTTTGCTTTTTTTCTAAGTCAGAAGTGTTTAATCAAATATGCTATAGTGTCCTGGCTTAAAACTTGAATATCGCAACTATTCCTATGCAATCGTAATCCTAAAGATTTACTTCCATTATATATAAACAAAATTGCAATCAAACTCGCGGCGTCTAGTGATGTGTACATGTGAGAATTTAGACACATGTGGACATTACTATTTACTTTTTGTACCACACATTTTTTATTGTGTTCTTTTCAAGAAAAAAATACTGGAACTGTGGTGATCAATGAGCAACGATGGAGGGAAACGAGCGGATAGACGGGGCACGCGATTGACCAGTGTGTGAACTTTGACTCTCCACTGGCTTTCACGTGTCTCATCAAAACGCTGATTTTAACGACGGGTACGGCCCACTGCCTGGGAATGAACCAAGCATTCAGCAGGAAATGTGGTACTTCTTTTCCATCCACTAATGAGAAGGGAATGGCATTTAGCGTGCCTATAAACTGATACTAATATTAATATTACATAACTTTATAATTTAAGATTCAGTGAGGAAACCTTACGAATTTTGTTCACTGGTAAGGTGAAGAGAAAATACTATTTTATCTGTAGTTTATTTTTAACAGCGTTAAGGATTTCTGTTTAGTTTCTAATAGTTTCCTTTTTGTATTTTACCTCCGATAGCTTGTTTATCACTTGACTTTTCTTTCTTCTCGGTTTTTTAAAAACTTACATAAAATGTTCACAAATTGTATTGGCTAAGATGGAAAATGATTTTCGCATACTGTTAAGGATAGGGATGGATTCGAGCGAGTTCGAGTCGAGTTTTCGCTAAACTCGACTCGACTCGTAAGAGAAATCTTTCAACTCGACTCGACAAATATTGTCCAACTCGACTCGAAACTCGACTCGAAATTCACTCGAGTTTCGAGTCGAGTCGAGCTAAAACGAGCCAAATCGAGCCAAATCCTACAGTATGTCTCTATGCTGTCTTCTTGGGATAGACAAAATTACCAAACAACCAGATGACAAATTATCCGGTATCTATTTAACCATCCGGATTGTATCCATCATCCAAATATTACCCGTTATCCGGATATTAGCCGACATCCGAAAATTATCCGCTATCTGTCCGGATATTACATAACGTCCCCATATAGTCCAGTCATTAGGTACTTTTGGGGTGCAAACGGTTGAGAAGTTTTAAAATTTGGCACAATTGTACACTTCAGAGCTCTAACTATAATGCTAAATTTGTAAACTTGGATTAGGGGACAGCTGAATCAAAAATTGCGGGAAAGCAAGTATATATGTAAAGTATGCCCAGTGCAATTCCAAACCACTGAAGCTAGACAAACGAAATTTGATATGTTGATGTATCATCAAGAGTAGATTACGGGAAAATTACAAAATTTAGAGAAAATCGTCATCTTCAATCGAATATGGCGGACAAATTATATATATATATATATATATATATATAAAGAACAGTAGAACACCGAGGCCGAACCGCTGGAGCTAAATAAACGAAATTTGACGTAAATGTGTACCATCAAGAGTAGGTTGCGAGAAAATTACGAAATTAAAAAAAAGTCGCTACCTTGAATCCAATATGGCCAACAAACGTATATATGTCGAAATGTGCCCAGGCCGAACCTCTGGAGCCAGAGAAATGAAAGTTTGACATCAAGTTAGTTTACAATAGCATTTTGAAATTTGAAAATATTCGACATATTGGATCCAGCATGGCCGAGAAACATACATATCTAAGATATGCACATATATTTTATTCGGCTCTATTGGATTCAAGATGGCGATTTTTTCAAATTTCATAATTTTCTCGCATCCTACACTTGATGGTACACATTTATGCCAAATTTCGTTTATTTAGCTTGAGCGATTCGGCCTAGGTATTCTACTGTTCTTTTTATATATATCGGGTCTATATGATTTATCCGCCATTTTGGATTGAAGATGACGATTTTCTCCAAATTTTGCAATTTTTCCCCTTAATCTACTCTTGATGATACATCATCATATCGTTTGTCTAGCTTTAGTGGTTTAGACAGGGCATACTTTACATATATATAGATGTTTTTCCGCAATTTTTTATTCAAAATGGCGACATTTTCAAAATTCTTATATAAGTAACTTTGTAGAAAATGTACATTGCAAATCCACTCCAATTTTCAATTTAAAAAACTCTAAAACCTACAGGATCTATGCTAAAAACTGCCATTTAGCCGCCATATTTCAAGATGGCGGCGCGAGCGGCGGTCCCTCAAAGTAAAAAAATAGCCTTATAGTTAGCCTTAAAAAATAGCCAAGTGTACACTTCTGCCAAATTTCAAAACTCCTCAACCTTTTGCACCATAATACCCTTTTTTATGTCTCTAATAGCTGGACTAATATCCGTTATCCGATGCCGACCTGGTGGCCGAGCGGTCTGCGGTGGTAGGCCATCGGCTCGTAGGTCCCGGGTTCGAGTCCCGGCAGGGGCATGGGTGTGGATTTTAACAGCTAAAGGCTAATCGTGACGAGCCGATGTCCAAAGTTACTAGACTGGCTCATATAAAAATAAAGTTTACCGATGGGTAGTTATCCATCCTATATCCGAATAATCTTCAATCCAGATTTGGCCATCTCTTGTCTTCCCGTTTAGCCAATTCCGTTTCACCTAACGAGGAATTTTGACGTCATCAGTGCACAGCGTTATTATGTTTTTCGAAAATAAAATCCTGTTTTCTTATGTTTAGTTAAACTTCACAGGGCCGATCCAGAAGGGCTGAATATTAGAAAAACCTAAATTGTGATAAACAATAGTAAATGCATCAATATGCATATACTATTGTTTATCACAATTCATGATATGCATCAATTACCTGAAAGATGGGCGAAATGTGTAGAAGCCGATGGCCAATATTTTGAATGAGACAAAATTAATTTCCCTTGAAAATTCCGTGTTTTCTTTACTACAAAAACAGGCAAAAGTTGGTAAATGCACTTTGCATACTTGCATCAGAGGTTCATGACTTTGACATGGGGGAATAGGGCTAATGTGAGGGGGACGAGAGAAGTCTAGTGCTGGTTTTCGAACCATAAATACCTTGTTCTTTATAAAAAATAATTTATTTTAACGACCTTACCATTTGATTTAAATTATATATCTTTTAGTCCATGATTTCGTTTTTCCTCTATTTTCAAAATAAAATAGCATGCAAAAATTTTATAAGATTTTGTACATTAATTTTGTTGTTAATTGTGTTATGTATGCATTCTCGAATTATTATGCATTTCTGTGCATTTATTTTTCTTTTCTTTCCCTTTTTTAACAGACAGTTGGCCTTCACCATCGACACTTACTTTTCACTCCAAACACAGAATGCGGAAGGGGTAGAAAATCTTCAATCTATGCGTATTTATGATAAACTTACGCGGTTTTCCTGTGATTACTTCCAGTTCACAAACATTGATTTTACGTATCTCCGTAACTCAGTATGGACCTTTGTATCGAGGAGTCATCATGGGACTTACTCCTTGTTTTTTCGCAAAATTTCTAACCAATACTAGCAATTCTGGTTTAAGCGTAAGTGTCTGGCGTTGTTTATCTACTGCTTCTTTGGCTTTTTACTAGAATTTCTCTAACCTTCCCTTCGGTAATTTGCGGTTAATTCGCATGTGCTTTTGCACATTTTTACTGAGGGTTCCGTATATTGGTACGGGATTTCACCAGGGTTTTCCAAAAAAATATCTCGTATAGCTTAACCTGGTGTTATCGTGTCGACTAACGTTGTATGAGTGTATACAAAGGCTTATGTATGTACTCCAATGTTTTGGGCACTTATTGACATACTTCTTCAGAAATGAAGATATAACTCGCATGTGCGCCTCGCACATTCAATCACTCTAAGGATGATAACTCGTGAAATTTTGTTTTATTTGTAGGAATGCAGTGAGTTGTCTAATAATTTCTGCTGTAAAAGTTGTACCTAGATCACTGAGAATCGTCTCTGGCTGACCATATATCGAGATTACACCGTCTATTAGGAATTTGGCTGTTGCACTTCGGAGAGGTCTAGCTATTAAGAAATCTGATAAGTTTTCACAAGCTACAACGATGATTTTTTTTAATTACTCATCGGCAAAGGACCATACAAATCGACACTGATTTGTTGAAATAATCTATCGTTTTTATGGGACCTTGGTATCCCATATTCTTGGCGGGACCTGTGTTCGTATACTGACATTCAGCACAGGTTTTTACAAAATTTCTAATATATTTAGCGAAATGTGTCCAATAATATATTTCAGCAACATCCAAAATTTTTGAGTATCCTAGATGTCCTGCTAGGATTCCTGAGTGCGCTTCATGTAGTTCATCTCTAATCATAGCTTTGGGCACTACTAGTTTGTACTCAGTTCCTATTTTCAGATAGGAGTCCATTTTTACATCATAGTGCCTTACTTTTAAATTAGTGGGGTCAGTTTGTTTTAACTGAATTAATTCCTTAATTTCGGAGTCCTTACTTTGTTCTTCAGTCAAAAGTTTGACTTTATCAACTACTAGATTGTTTACTGACAATGTGTCTTCATGTAATTGGCTTTCTTGGTCTGTCATTTCAGACGTTCAGAAGATGCGATTCCTTTCTCCGAAGATATGCTTAATTTCAAAATTATATGGAGCTAAACGAAGGAGCCATTTCATAGTCCGTCCCCGCGGATGTTTAGCAGTCTTTAGATAGCAACCCACCATGGAGTCACTATAAACTGTGAGTAATATATCGGCTAAATAATGATGGAAGAAGAGTATATCCTGACATATTGCAAGACATTTCTTTTCGACAATAGAGTAACGCGACTCTGCGTTATTTAAGGACCGTGAATAGTATGCAACGACTTGTCGTTTATTATTGTTAACTTGCAGGAGAGCTGCACCGATCCCTGTGTCGTATGCATCGACATGGAGATCAGTTGGCAGCTGGGGATTGTAATGAGCCAAAACAGGTTGTTCACAAAGTTTGTTCTTCAATATATTGAAGGCCGTTTTCTGTTAGTCCCCGAATACTAAGTCTTCATTCTTTTTGTCAGTTTTACCAAAGGGCGGGCAATTTCTGAATACCCTTTTATACATTTTCTGAAGTAACCGGTGGCTCCTAGAAATGAATTTACTTGTGTCACGTTAGTGGGGAAAGGGAACTAGGCAATAGTTTTTGTTTTTTCTTGATGCGGCTTCACACCATTTCTACCACAGATATATATATGAGTACCTTTACCTCATTATAGCAATAGAAACACTTAGCAGGGTTTAACTTGGGTTTCGCTTCACGTAGCTTCTTCAAAACAATTTCTAATCTTCACAGCATCTGCAAAAATTAATTTGACCATATGGCTATGTCCATAACCAAATATTTTGTCCATGTCCAAATATTTTGTCCATAACAATTTGGAAAATTGAGGGAGCTGTTCTGAGCTCGAACGGCATGCTATTACATTTAAAGGTTCCTGAAGCAAAGATATATGTGGTATTTTCTTTGTCCTTTTAGCGAATGGGCACACTGTGTTATCCACTTCGGAGATCTAGTGTGGTGATGTAATAAGCATCTGCCAGACAATGCAAGAGATCATCAATACGTGGGAGGTTGTAGGTAATGGGTCGTATCAATTTATTTATAAACCAATAATCTATCGTTAATATTTTTGATCCCTCCTTTTTCGATACAGTCAGGCAGGGTGCTACATAAGCAGACGTTGAAGGAGAGATAGTTCCTGCTTTAAACAATTTTTCGACTTCCGCCTCTATGTATTCACGTTCCTTTGGGGTAGCTCTGTACGGTGGAAAAGCTATCGTGAGTTCACTGATGGCCTCGACCGGCCATTTGTATGCGTTAGTACACGTAACTTCATCTAAACTCCAAACCAAACAGTCTTGATAACGTTCAAGAAGTTGTAACAGTTGTTTCTTTCATCTTCAGTCAGTGTAGGACCGAGATGTAGTTCTTCAACCAAATCATGCTTGGTTTTTTTGCAAGGGGGTTGGGGTAAGGTAGATTTGACTGTTTTGGACCCTGTAGTTTGGTCAAGGTAAGAGGTTACTGTATATACCTCATGAATTTTACCTATCTTTTCACCTCTTGGAATTTTTATAGGGACTGATCGTAAATTCATGACTGGAAGGATTACTTGAGGTTGATTGCCATTTACCAAAGCAGGGGGAGTGAAACAACCATATTTGTAAAGTAAACCTCCTGAATTTTCAACCACAAAATCTTCAGAGGGTAAGTTATCCTCTACTACATTCACAAATATATCGATTGTGCAGGGATGGTGGTGACTTCTGCTTGAGATGTCACATACCGTTTTGTTGCAGGTGTACTAAATTCGATGTTTGACATTTCCGTAAATACTTCCGTAAGATCCTAAATGTTCTCTTTTTCAGGATCAGAACGATTGTTTGTGACACACTGGCTTGCATTATTGAGAAAGGGCAAAGGATTTTCCTTTTGCGTCCTATGTAATGTTATTTGTGTCACAGGGGAAATTCGGGTTTACGCTTTTCCGTCTGTTATTTCCTGTCTACGATGACTTAGATTTCCTGTATCTTTTTCATCTGCCCATCTTTTCCTGTCCATTTTGCTTTTCAGGAGGTAGAAACTTCGTTTCACAATGTTGAAAGCGCGTTGCATGTTGTGTGTGCCTCGTTGCGTAACACTACTGTTTTCGTTTCTTACTGTATTTAGCTGTTCTGCAGAAAAATGTTTTCTGAACGTTTCTGATTAAACTGTTACCTAAAATAACCTTATGATCTGGGATCGAACCTTCTATGATCGTATTTATCCAGATTCGCTGAGTATAGCCTCCACGTTTGTTCCATAGATTGAAACATATTCGAGCTACACGTAACGGTGCTGATGACTTGTTACCAAGTACCTGTATACGTACGGTTGCACATAGTCTATTACCTATGTTAAATTTTGGAGCTAGTAGGGAAGCATGGAATAATGTGGCCATTGATCCAGTGTCCAACAGCGCTCTAGTTCCATTAGCGAATAATTTAACATACACTTCGGGTAATTCTGTTCCGTAAGAACGAATGCGCTGTTCTCTTACATTCTGGTTTCTAACTTGAGATTTATGATGGTGCACAAGGATATTTTCCGGCTTGCGATACATGACTCCTGAATAGGGTTGACATTTTGAGTTCACCTTTTTGGCCAGTAATGTTGGATAGAAATTCATATGCTTGTTTTTCTTGATCACAGGCCTTTCCTACACGAAGTAGCACTTGTATTGCTTGCGTTACCGTTGTTACATTTGCTTCTACAAGAGGTCTTACATACCTAGGTAAAATGGCTCATCTAATGTGAAAAAGTAGCTCACTGTCAATGATGTTGGGATCGTACTCGTTCGATTCTTTGATGAAAAGATACACAAATTCTTGAAAGGATTCACAGGGGTACTGAATTTGCGTTCGCAAATCTCTTTGTAACTTGATGCCGAAACAACTTTCAGGAAATTCACACTGGAGGAACAATTTTAATTTCTAAAACTTGTTAAAAGTCTTAATTTGGGCTTCCTTAAGATGATACCAATTCTTAGCACTACCTTCCAAGTACGCGCAGCAATATTTAATTGCTTCGTCGTCTGACCATTTATAAACATTGATCAGGAGTTCTAACTCGGTTATAAATCTACTAATGGATTTCTCTAATGTTCCGTGAAACTTGGGAATGGAAATAATATCCGGTGGCTCACGCAGTTCGTCCGTTTGTTGAACTGCGTCAACAAAAGGAGGTGATGGGGACCTTAACGGGCAAGGAATTTGTTCATCCTTATCCGTATCATCTACCTGGGAGAAAGTGCTTAGGTATTCACTTTCTTGTTCTTTGAGGCCTTCCTACTCTACTACTGGTTGTGCTTGTTGTTCAACCTTTACCGGCAGTATGGGCAATGGATCAACTTTTGCTTCATCAGGGGTGTATTCTTATTGGCGGGGGAAAATTATCGAATAGTGCATATATAGGTGGAATTTTTTCCACTATAGGGGATGTGGACAATGGTGTTGCGTTATCTGAAAATATGTGTACCCCTTGCAGGGAATTCCGTTGTGGTTGTGGTACTTGAAATCTAGGAGCATCCTCAAGGACCTTGTATATCGGTGCAAAGAAATCAGGGGCTTAGTTCGATAACCTAAAATGTTCCGAATCCTGCTCCAAGTTGAGTACTAGATCGTCATTTTCTGCGGGAACTGGAGTGGATGTGTAGCGTGGCTTTATAGTGAGTTCCAATATAGTACTAGTTGAGAAGTTGAGTAGGAGTTTTAGTTCAACTTTACAAATTCAAAGGTCTACTAACCTGTTATATGCCAACATAT
The DNA here is from genome assembly GCA_022664845.1 of Lepisma saccharinum. Taxonomy (NCBI): domain Eukaryota; kingdom Metazoa; phylum Arthropoda; class Insecta; order Zygentoma; family Lepismatidae; genus Lepisma; species Lepisma saccharinum. The sequence continues at coordinate 10,888 of JAGDQP010027008.1, forward strand.
TGGTGGTCTTCTAGCACACGGGCAGGATTCAGGGACACTACTCTCTTGGTTAAAGGGAAATATTCTGTTTTATACTCGGGAAACAGTGTAAGGCAGGAAACCGGGACTGACTGACATGTCACGCGTTGCCTGCTTTCATTAGCAAAGCATGACCAAATATGAACATGAATTACGATCAGCTACATGAATAATCGCTATGGCTACGTGGACTTTCCTAAGTCTCACATTCGTCATTTCCTGGGTTGATCACAAGTGGCATGAGTTGTCTACTGCTGTCATTACATGGAAAATATCATATTTGTTTTGTTATGAGATCGCAGATCCGCACAAGATCGATAGTTTACCATAAATGCTTTCTTATCATAACCATAATAAACAAGTGTCTGTGGTCTGATGGCTATCACGTCTGCTTGTCGCGCGTAAGGTCATGAGTTCGAATCCTGATCACTTCATTTTTTTTAAGAAAATGATTGAATGAGTTGGAACCTTGTACACACAATTGACTTTTTTTTACTTTTATTTTAAATTATGTTTCAAATAATAAATTTCTTAAATAATAAATGTTTCAAATAACATTTCTGCTTCTATTTGTGAATTTCCTCTACCACGATATATGCAAATTGGATTTAATCTATATGTCCTGTAATTAGCATTACTCACTTTGAATTGACAATGAATTTTAATTTTATTTATTTCCTTTAGTTATCTAAGGATCAGTCCGGGATAGGGAAGGGGAAATGATTCCTGCAGGTGTCAGCCTATGTTGAAAGTGCAATCCTGACATTTGCTTAGTGTGACTGAGAAAAACCGTCAGTGAGTATGGTCCACCGCTGAGATCGAACTCACGACCTCCTGAATGCTACGCCAACGCTCTTCCACCGAGAATTAACAAGGAAGAATTAGCGGGTGTATCTTAATATTCTTGACATCCAGTATAGTATATTCGCATATATTCACATCTACAGTGTATGATTTGTGTGAATTAACTTTTGTTGTTTACTCATAACACAAATAAACAAATCTCGCCCGGGGTAGGGTGGGGTAAAAGGATCCTGGAAGGATTTGTCTCAAATTATTTTAAGGTCTTGAGACATATGACGACCAAACCGGGATAGGGTTGAGAGAGCGTGTTGGAAGATAGACGGCTAGGGGCTATTTATAGGTACCATCACAGAGTTTGCCTGGTATGAGTGAGGAAAAATCTTGGAAAACCTCAGTTAGAAGCGTCGATCGCTGGAATCTATCCCAGGAAATTCCGATTTCTAATCTACACTCTAGAAGTTTTTTGAAACATTGTTTACCCTAAGCGGGCTTTACTTGTTCCATTTGATATACCTGTTGAACCTGTATCGACTGATATCCTTAGAATTTAATTAAAATCACACATAAACATTAATGTCCAAGGTGTACCACTAACTAGGAACACTGCCGAGATTATAATCTGGCACAAGCGCAATTTTGAGCGGAATAGATGGCCAACTAACCAAGAAGGCATCGTACAAATGTTTACGAGCCGCACTCAAAAGTTGAGGATGAAAATAGTAACAAAATTGGAAGTCATAGTAACAGGCTCCGACCCCATCCACTGTAAATACAACCCATCCAAATCAGTATTTTCCACGTACTAAGCTCGTGCAGCGATAAGACTTTGGCTAATTACATAAGAAACTCGGGTTCGAATTCCATCAGGGGCATCATTTGTCTTCTTTTCTTTCAAACCTTATTTTTATATGTTCACATTTATTATTCATAATTGTTTTGGCGTACAAATAAAGACTACTGAAAGCTAGGATATACATACATAAACCAGGTCTGGCCCGCGTGGTGTGCAAGGGAGCACGTTGCGTCCGAAGAGAGCTGGATAGCGTGATCCTCAGAATGTAGCACTTTTTCGTAAACCCACCGCTCACCGAGGCCTGCGTCCCCTCATCCCTGGTTGCATTTTTAGTTACCATCCCTTAGCGGAGGTTAGTTAAAGTCAGGTTCGCACATACAGATAGAAATGTATTTTGAAAGAAAGAAACGAAAGTGTAAAGATACATAACCGAACCTGGCCTTGCCTAATCTGCCCTCACCCATGGTCACTAATTTTATATAATCTACGACAAATAGAAGAAAGCAATATTAATAATAAATATGAACTTCCCAAAATATTTTTAAGACAAGAAGAAGAAAAAACATCTTACCTTTTTTCTTAAAGGGAAAGAATTTTTCAAAATTATCTTGAAAATTCAAGAAGGAATTATTAATAATAAGTTAAAACTTTTTTACAATTTTTTTAAAGGAAAAATTAATACAAAAATCTCGCACGCTCGCCGGGGATTGAAAGGTTTCTTATTCCGAAAGCGAGCGTTCTATAAATACGCCACGCTAGGCAACTGATAATTGTTCTTCTCGGCGCTGTATTTAGCTCCAACCGTTTACATCACCCACATCTGCCAAAAGCACTTTGAACGCAGAATTTATAATAAATTTATATTTATTCTTACCGGTTGGGATTGGCGGATAAGTGCGTCGCCAGCAAGTGGAATTTACTTTCTTCAGAGACAGTTCTGAAATCTAGCATATATATAAATAACCCGCTGAGGGTAGCGAGGTTAATGACTGATTTAACCACACATTTGTTATGGTATGTGTAGCTAAATGGTTAGCTTGTGAGACTCTCAATCGTAAGATCTCTGGATCAATTCCTCCAGCGACATTCCAAAATTTTCTTCTAGGAATTAAACGCAGTAAATTCTGTTCGTGATAGGTACTGAAAGAGATTTATCCCGCATATGGAGAAAACCACAAGACAGAGCTAGAGAGGATGCTGAGGGAGATAGATGAAGACTTCGTTTCTATTAGTGTTCAAATGTAATTTGTTTCCATGTCTTGCGCCGTTTTTCTTTCCTTGTTTTCTCTTCTCTGTTCTTTCGCTCTTCCCTCGTCTTCTTTCATGCTTTCTCTCTCTCTCTCTCTCTTTGTGTGTGTGTGTGTGTTTGAACAAGACAAGAATGAGATTTCTGTCAACTCTCTCGTGGTTCTCTAAACTATGCTCAAATCTTTCTTCCTCCAAATGGAGGAATATCCTGGCATGTCATGTTTTTTTTGCGCATATTTGTAGTTTGTACTGTCATCTTGGTTGTCTCACTGTTAGTTGTACAGTGCAATAATTCTTCTGGAGGAAAAAACTACTATATCTTATAACTCCAACTTTCATTTACTTTAGTTCGTGACTGTACATCGAGAAACTAAATTTCCCAAATTCATCGAGACGCACAGAGAGAAACTTAGCAAGTCAAACTCTGTTTTTTCGTTAAATTAAAGTTTAGTATAAATAGTTTCAGGTCATCCAACAGTTAGCTGCCTTCAACTGCATCCTTCTACGTAAAACCTCCCTAAAAGTAGGAAAACGCGTTGGGGACGTAAAAACTTGTCGATGATGTGTAGAGAATTCCCACCTTTTGTAAATGAAAGATAGCGGTGAAATAAAGAACTGGTTAACAGTAGTACGATGTATCGAAATGAGGCGGAGTGGGAGCTGATGTGCAAGAGTGATGGATTAGACTAATTAGAGGAAATAGGAATGGACCCCATGCTCTGACTTCCAATGTGCCAGATATCATATAATTTCTTCCATGATTTCCCACCTCCAAAGAGGGATATTAATCTTTCAAAAGTAAAGATTGCACTTCTGATTAGCTCGGAGCTCTTGAGAACAAATTCGAACATTTTCTACGATTTAGTCATGCATAACGTGTCTGACATATTACAGAAAGTATAAATTATATATTTTCCTAGACGTACGCGCACAGCATACCTGAAATATTACTACAGAAGGTAGAAATCAGATGTCTATTTCGAAACTGTTTCTTCTGTAAAAATTTTGAAATTGGGATATTCGCATTGTTGAGTTTGTTTTATCACTTTCGAACACATTAGTACGATATTGCGATTCCAAAAGTCTTCAAATTTATTTTAATTTTTCATGAGAAAGTAAAGGATAGAAACATAGTTAACAACAAAATTTGTAAAATTTTATCTTTACCAATATTATTTTGAAAAGCTATTTCCAACTGTTTTTAAGATCCTAACATTTATGGTGCTTGGACAAAGACCCGATTGGAAATGGACGTGTGGAAACATAATTGCTAGTCTCTGTGTTTTTCACATATCTATATTTTTGTTTACGTTTGTTTTGGCATGCTTTGAGGTACGTTTCGCGCACTTTATTAATAGTGTTGATAAATATTTTTATGCAATGCTTAGAAATTATATTTGCTTCAAAAACAGGCAAGCTAGTCTTGATACCATCAACAGCTGTTTGTGTTTCTGTTTTTAAGGCTTTAAGATTCTTCTTGAGAAAATATTCTTCACTCTCTTGAAGAACTTACCTTGTGAGCATTCATTTTCACGGTTTCTTTCACTTGTATTACTCATACGCATACTGATATTACTTTTGAAGGTAACTAAGGAAGTACAACATGTTGTTAAGGAAAATAGGGCCTATTGTTGTTTTATATCTTTAGCACATTAGAGCCAATATGCATTATTTATAATTATCGACAATCGTTCACGAGTCCCCCGAATAAAATCTACAGGAAGAAACACTGTTTGTTTTGTACCTGGACAGACCCCATTAACCCTTTTAATTTACCTCACCATAGCCGAACTTATGAAGAAATCTTCTGTGATATAAGCAACCCGTTAAACAGTTTTTTAGCACTTTCTTTAAAATGAAACACGCTATATCCCGTATACTATGTGAATGTGAAGGATATAGCACGCCTATAAGCCCCTGACCAAGATAAAAACAATATTTCCTCAGTGTTCAGACAGTATTAATTTCTCCGTTTTTTTGGAGGGGGGTCGTTCCACTGTGCGCCAGTCTCCACAAGTGAATAATTGCTCGTTAAGATAATCAGTAGGGGACCTCGATGGTGGTCAGTAACATAGTAACTATCCCGTCTCAGGATTGTGCGCTTGTCTGTAGCATGTCTGGTAGAAAAGCATGACTCTCTACAATCTCAATGTTCATTATCATGCATAAGTGATAGCGAGTGAACGGAAAGTTCTGCGTCCTGGCTAGTGAGCCCCCCGCGAGTTCCACAGTTTTCTGAGGGGCTCGGAATAACGGGGATGTAGGATATTATGGCCAATAGTAGCAGTATGTGCTCACGATTGTGTTCGCGAAAAGGCCTGAATCAAGTTTGCTTGCTCCGGGCCCCAGATTGCCTTTCACCGCCACTGTCCAATACCATTAACAGTGGAATTGTGGGGGAGAGGAACACTCAAAGACTTCCAACATGCTCTATTAAAAATGCATATTTCGAAATTGTGCGATGGCTGCGCAAGGAATTCCTCAGAAAAATTAAGTGATTCCCAGAAATTCTCTCAAGTAGGCTGAAATATGCATGAACTAAACGACTTCCCAGCAGGTAACGTTTGCGCCAAGTCGACACTTCGAATAGATTTCATTTACCGAATAATTACTCTAAAAAAATGTGTGGCTCCTTAGCCAACCGAAATCAGAGCCATTCTCCGAATAAACTTATATTTAACGAACTATTGATTTATTTATTATCAATTGGAAAAAATGTCATTGCAAATTTGAATAGCGATGATTAATCATGTAAACAGGGTAAAAGACGACAGCAGTGGTCAAGTGGTCACATGTGTAAGTTCATGAGTCACAGCTAGAGTTCGGCGTTTGAGTCCCGGCTGGGAATAAACATTGTGAGATTTGAAGGCACAAAAACAGTTTACGAGGAGCAACATTGCTACCTCAATTTCCTTGTAAGCCTTGTAAACTTGAATGATGACTCATTCCTTTTCCATCTTTCAAAAAGGTCAATTAGATATTCTTTAAATACTGCGCTTTCACAGCAGATAAAAACTCCTGGGTGGTCTTCCATAGTACCAACTTCGTCTTCTCTATTCGAAATCTTGTACATGTGTGATGTTTAAGGCGCGATATACCCAAGTGCAATTGCATTTTCTTCACTGAACTCTTCTCGTGAGTGTTGACAGTTGTAATGTGAGCTTGTAAACTCCCTCAAACGTGTTTACTCACAAATATCTACCAAGCACTTACTGTTGAAACGCCTTGAATAGTATTTTAGCCCGCATAATTAAATTCTACGCCCCAGGAAATCTTTCAACAAGATATTGCATTCAACTTTGGACACCATTTTACAATTTTAAAAAATCAAGGCCCACATCGGGCGTCATGTTGTATTCCTCTATAATGTGGATATCAGGTAGTATTTTATAATCTGTTTGAAATCCTTGACCTCGAGAGCATATTATTCGACTTTAATTTCTTTCGTTTACACCAAATTACAAAATGTTATGTTTATTGCCGCCATTTTGTCCTCCATATTGTCTTTACTTGTCCTAACTAAATTTGGGTATATCACCATTCATTTTATTGCTCTTCACAATAAGAGGAAGGGATTAAGACATATCCCACGCTTGAATCATCAAGGAGCCCACGGGACTTGCATTTTATAACACTTACCCCCGGACTATCAATCGAAATAGGGCTTTGCCTTGTTACCTGTCCCGTTCCCTCCCTTAAAAATATGATTGCCAGCAAAAATTCTTTCTCAGGCTTGTTCTGGACTTAGGAATCTATGTGAATGCTCCGTGTTTCTGTCCAATTTCATATTCCGGCTACTTCCACAAGTTTAAAACTCAAAACGGCTCATGTTTACACTGTAAATCACCGCTATACGACCCAATAATTACAGAATCTCCCAAGTTATAAAGAATAAAATGTTGGGATCCCTGTTTTCAAGCAACGAGGCATGATAATTTCTTTCAAAAAATCCAAATGATTTAGAACCCGTAACTTTGGAATCACAAAAATCTTCCCTCAAAATTTCTTGCTCCAAATTTCAATACTTGAACTTCAAACTTAAAACGTAATTACATTAACCATTATCGTTTAACTTTCTTTTTTGTGTTTATGATAAATAGATCGTGGATCTTTTTGGTAAGGACCTATTTTTGTCCTTAGTACCTAGTTGCAAATAAAGTTGTATATGTATGTGTCCTGAGAAATTGTACCAAAATCCACCAAATTTTAATGCCTAAAAATACCTGTTTTAATGTTACTCCCTATTTCTGCATATTTTACACAAAACATGATTTTGCGCTACTTCCACCAATGTTATGTACGTATAAGGTAACTAGCAACATTCTATAAAACATCACATCAGAGTATTGAGTCATGAAAAGTCTTCCCGTCCCCAGAAACTTAATATCTTTGTTGTTAAATTAATATAATTTTAAGCCAACTTATATACATTTTAGGTAAATTTCACACCCAGATGCACCCCGGAAGCTTTCCCTCCGCAGTTAGCGCTGGACATCCCGCCCCGGAGTTATATATATAAAGTAAAAATGTCTTTAACAAGTGCTGTATTTACATATATTTACATCCATCGTGTGCTTGAAATTTTGAATTTTTACTTTTATTTAAGCATCTCAAGTTCAGCCCGGAATAGACATGGGGCAGTGTGTTTGAAGCTATCAGGTTATCCCATAAGTAATGGCATATGTGCGATCCCCGCTGCAATGACAACATCTGACAAGCAAATAGGGAAGTAGACGGCACATGCCATACCTAAGTCATATACGGCACTTGACTCTGCGGCAATGTGTAGAAGGAGAACAATCTACTCCAAGTTATGGTAATGTGGTTTGTGTTTGATCATGGCAGTGTCGGAGTGCGAATTTCACCAGTGACATCTAGTCAGTCAGTGGCAGGAAACATCAATGCCGTATACGGTCAGGGCACTGTGAATGTGCGAAAGTGGTTCTAGAGGTTTCACTTTGGGGACACCAGCCTCACCGATAAGCCACGCGAAGGAAGACGCGCAGCTGGAAAACGATGCCCTGCGAGCAACGGTGGAGTTAAATCCATTGCAAACTGTTGAAGAACTGGCCAGCGAACTCAATGTCACTCATTCGACCGTTTAGTGGCATCTACAGGACCTTGGGTACGTGTCGAAACTCGCAAAATGGGTACCTTATGCGTTAACGTCTTAACAAAAACAGCAGCGAGTTGACATATACAGTTCCCTGCTCATCCGTCACAGACTTGAGTCATTTCTGGACAGAATGGTGACAGTGGATGAAAAGTGGGTCCTCTACCATAACATTACACGCAAACGACAGTGGATACCTAAAGGGGGCCGCTGTAACTGTGCCTAAACAGGATCTTCATCCCGACAAAATGATGTTGAGTGTTTGGTGGGATATCTGTGAGATAATACATTTGAGCTCTTGTCACTTAACCAGATCATCAATGAAGATGTATACTGTCAGATTGAATACCTATGAACAGTACTGTTGGAGAAACGGCTTGCTTTGTTTAATCACAAGAGTGTGCTCATCCACGGTGATAACGCACGCCCACACACCGCAAGAAGGACCTGTGCTAAGATCGAGGAATGTGGCTGGGACAAACTTCCCCTCTCGACGTTTTCACCAGATCTTACACCAACAGACTACTATCTTTTTCGCAGCCTTCAAAACCACATTTCCAGGAAAACACCGTACAATGAGGATGACGTGCGGTTAACAGTGACCTATTTCTTTACCTTAAAAACTGGTAACTTCTTTCAGCGGGGGATTCAACAACTGGTTTACAGGGGGCAGGGTGTTGTGGAGTATGATGGAGACTATTTTCCTGACTAACGGTAGTGTTCCAGGTAAGTTATCGTTCTTTATCTCACGGTACAAAAATCGACACTACTTACGGGATAAGCTGATAGTAGGACATGGCCTAGTTTGTAGGTACCATCCCAGTATTTACTTGGTGTGAGTAGAGAAACCATTGGAAAAAGCTGTCAGGATGAGCTATCGCTGCAATCGTTTCCAGGACATTCCGAATTCTAAGCCAATGGAACGCTAGACCAACAAAGCTAGGGTCGCTCGGTGTAAAAACAAAAAGGGATTTAAAATCATTTCTGTATCGCGGGTTGTATATGCGCATGTATAGTAGTTATGGAGTTCATTAACATACGTCACCGCTAAATATGATGGAAACTGAGTACGGGTGACACAGATTATATAAACGAAAGCTTAATTTTAAACGTTTTAATATCGGTACGATGTTATAAAAGGTTTGTCGTTGATGTGAAACAAAGTTATGTTAAGTAATTTAATAATTATTCTTTGTTTTAAATTACTGATCATAGTACGATTTGTGCTCTATGGATGTAAGTAGCCATGTTGAGCTTTTTTTTTTTTTTACAGAGTATAACTTAACATAGCCCATTGCCAGATTGGTCATAAGAGAAGTCGGGAAATTACACGATGGGTCGGTGCTATGTGGGCTGGTCAGGGCCAGTTTAAACTAAATTTCATTTGATTTTATGAATTAGCAGAAAGATATAAATACAATTTCGGACATATGTTGAGACACTAGTAAAATTTTTCGTGTCCAGTCCAGTCAAGGATCTCCTAAAATTAAAACACCGGCCAACAAATTTTAAATACGAAATCCACATTCCAACCATCGGCTCACACGAGGGTCTATAATATTACACTGAAGTTTTGATGAACAGTGAAATTGTAAAATGAGCGCAAATTTGATCAGGAACATACACATTAAAGAATGGTCATATTAATCCAAATGGTGTGGGAACATGTACACTTCGCATCAAAAAAATTGCGACAGCGAACGCCGTGCATCTAGGAACCCAACTGACACCTTCTTTTCCATAATCTTCCTCCTTCCCTCGTGTCGCCCATACTAAAATCAGCAAACATCATGAACACATTTTTATTTCAAAATAGACATGTATTAGAATTTATAAAATGAAAGATAGAAGTGACTTTTGGATTTTATATTTTTTTTCAGGCCTATTCGAATATATCAAGGGTGCTTGAAAATTCATTTAGTCACTTTCAATATTGTGACCAAAGTTGATGGTCAGATTAAATACTCAAGATTTCCAGTGGAACTGCAGAGTTATGAGACACATCTAGCATAATGTAAAGTGCAACAAACATGCTTTGGTTGCGCGTGGTTCGGTTGCAAGTTCGGTGGGGCTCTTTGAACGTACTGGTTCGGGATACATTGTAATCAGAGATTCCTCTAGGAGTTTCAGCTTGGGGAGTGTAAAGTCAAAAATGGGAGAATGTAGGTAGCTTTGCAATGTTTCTTTCAAATGTTGACAGTGAAAAAATGTTAAAGTTGGGGATACTATCGAGAATTTGGGGCTGACACCACCCACAGAGGCCGTGGTCTGGCCGAATCACTGATTGTAACAAACCTAGTAGATACCGTAGGCCATACCTTCCATTCCAGACTACTAATGTAAATTGAGCATAGAAAGAACATGAATGGATGATAATTTTTCTGCTTAATGTGTATCAGAGAAGCCAAGATTAGAATTCCAAACTGTTTCAAAATGAAAAGTTACAAATGTTCAAAAGCAATATTCTCATGTTTCTATAGGCATAGCAGAAGTTACATGTTGCACATTTCAAACGTGAAATAGGAAACACATTGAATGATATGTTGATAAATTAAATTATAGGATGGAAACGAATTGTTTGCCAAATTAATATAAAAATAATTATTCTCTTGAAATAGCGAAAAAAGAGGGCCATTTACTACTCTATCTTAAAATGTATTTGTTCCGAACATGCCACTCTAGATTCCAACTATTGTGAATATACGTTTTAATAATTACAACATTAATGAACTAGTGTTTATAACAATTTGCACAGATGGAATGAACACGGCAGAGCTGAAACGGGTCACCGGCTATCGGGGGATGCTGGTCAGATTTTATAGAGTGTTATCATGTTTAAAATTTGAACGTATTCTGACGCGGTGATTCGATGTAAATCTGATAACTCGCAGGATGAAGGAGTGATTTTCAATATTTCATTGCGTTTGGAAAGTGGTTGTTTCAGGGGACCAGTATCAGAGATGTTACCCCGAGATCACGAAAAATACGACGCCGAACTTCCCAGTTAAACAGATTATCCAGGCCGGGTCACTTATGTTTGGGTCAGGCCCTATCACCGGGTCATTGAAAGTGGCCCGGATTTAGCTGTGGAAAAATCACAGAGAAAGTGTGTGTAAAGTACGAGAAGAAATAAACATGAATAGAGAGAGAGAGGGATAAGATGAAAAAGAGAAAGAAGCAGCGAGTACAAGATAACAATACATCTACAAAGAGAGAAAGAGAGAAAGACCAATGAAAAACATGAAAAATATATTATCATTATGCTAAACAACACACATACTGTTTATTCGGATTGTAACCAGGGATGCTTCGTAACTCTCCACAACGGAGATGAATCTCTGTTTGAATACTTTAGTGTATACGAAAAAGAAACTGGCTGCTGGGGAATCGAACCCAGGTTTTCAAATTGGAGGTCCAGCACGATAGCGATACTCCACACGTGCCTGTACCCAAAACGTACTTAGCAAATGCTATATATAGTGTTTCTTTCAAATAATAAAAACATGAAAAGGGAATACTTCAGGTCAATGACGTGTTCTTAACTGTCCTTGTAACCGCTTGAGACTGGATTTGGAGTTTTCCAACCAACGTTCGTAAATCGTCTACCTGTCTTTAGTGACTCAGGTATTTGATTCCACAGTCTGAAGGATTCTACGTTTTGTATGAGCAGTTATTATTAGATTCTTCACGATCGCTTTTTAAAAATCTTGGCTAAAACAGGGTTTGAACCTACGTTGGTTTGCTTTAGTATTTAAAAATCCAGCACTTTTCCTCTACTCCATCTAGCCAATTAAGAATAGAAGCCATGAATTATTAAGTTCATCTTTGGAAATATCCAACTTCGTCCTGTAAGTTGTTTAAACCAAAGTACACGCTAAAATTTCTTTATTCAATGACTTATAGACAAATTAGTGGTCACTAATATCTGAAATAGCAAAAATCCAGGAAAAATGAAAGAAACAATAACAGCATATGCAGTTTCTTTGCGCCGTGGAAGTTCAAAGTCACACTTATACATTGTAAAAATAGGAGACACAACGTTCATCCAAGCCTCCACTTTGGATTAACCTACATTCAGGCAGTTTTCGGTTAAACGTTTTACTTTCTGTAAAATTTTAAAATGCGTATGTACGTATATACCTATATATTGATTACTTCAATTTCCCTTTCATCAATATATATATATATATATATATATATATGTGTGTGTGTGTGTGTGTGTGTGTGTGTGTGTGTGTGTTTCTATGTGTGCGACTTTTCCAGCGTATTTCATTGAATCAGATCCTTTAAAATTAAAATTAAAAAAGCTGAGGTGGATGGGTTTCGATCCAAGGGCAGTTGGTGCTTATGGCTTTCTGAGTTATGTTTATACCTAGGATTTTACTGCGAGAAATGTCTCGTAAAAAAGGAGAGATACGTTTGCTACAGTGTAAAGACTTATACCCAACTTAATTTCTCTTTCCGCAAATGCAATCCTTGGTCCACCAGTTACTGTTCACAGTGTAAAAGCAATATAAACACTCAAAATGGCGGGACATTCAGTGACTAGGAAGTAACGTTACTATTGTTATTGGATTATATGATATCCAACCAAGGCTTAAGCTTCATCCAGAAAAGTACGTAACCTCAAAATTGCCAGTTTAGCTTACACTTCGATCAGAAAATGAACGAATTTTAAGCGTAAAATAAGTTGAACGTTCACAGACAACAAAAGCAATAATAATAATAAAAATAATACTTATTCCTACACTGTGAAAAGTTAAAACAAGAGGTGGATGAAAGGACAAAAAACTTTTGCCAGTTTCAACCCATTTTCAGTTAACGTTAAGCTGTTACAAAGAAAATGTTAAACATTAAAATGGGGTTAAGGTTACCAATCTTTCCACAGAAGGGTTTACACTATATCCACATTTAAGAGTAAATACAACAGAACGCTAATTTTCGAATTTTATTTCGCCATAAAGCGGAGTAACTTTCATCCATCTCGTGTTTTCACTTTTTACAGTGTAGGAATAAGTATTACTTTTATTATTATTATTATTATTATTATTATTATTATTATTATTACTATTATTGCTTTTGTTGCAGTAAAATGTCCGATAACTGACAGTTTTATATTCCCTGTAGATGGAATTGTGTACTATATGAAAAAGAAAACGGACAGCTTGATAATGTTGTCTTTTAAAGTAAAAATCTCTCTATAGCGGACGTCTGGAGAACTTTCTGCAAAAAATAGCTTTTCAGATGTGAGTAAATTTCCTATCAGGAAGATAAATTATGACTTTATTTCCAATACCCCTCAAATACAATTATTGAACATCCTCAGTAACAATATTTTTTCAAAGTGCCTAAATGAATTCACGAGCCCCGAAGCATGTCACAAATTCTGGCAAAATGGGCGGTTGTTTTTTTCACCAATCACTTGACGTGGCTCCTGTCTAAGAAGAGCCCACATAGAAACAATGTGGAATAAAACGTTCACAGCACTTGTGCGTAAACAGCACGTTGGCGTATGCACGCTGCTAACGGCGGGCTGCGCCCTCGCCCCCGCGTCTCATGCCGCCCAGCTCAATTCGGACGCACCATGCCCCCGGTTCGCTTCGCTCGGTGTGCATCCTGCCCTGGTGGGTTGATATACATCCTAGCTTTTAGTAGCTGAACTCCACGTTACCATGGTAACTTCTTTTGTTCACTGACTTTACTGTATATAATCTACGAAAAATACAAGAAAGCAATTACTAATAATACATTTGAACTTAGAAAATTACATTTTGTACAAAAAAAGGAAGGAAACAAATTGTTCACCACCCCGGAATTCCAACTCGGAATCTCTGAATTAGTATCCCCCTGCGTTAACTATAAGACCAAACTGCCAGTTGCCGAACAGACGATTGACGGTGTTACTTATAGTTCGAGCTCTGGGCACATATATTTTACAGCGCCAATCTTGTGAATCATTCTTTGGAAATAAAGCTCGTGTCCCATTTTTCTTCCGTTTCCAGAATAAAGGACAATGAGTGAATACATAAAATTGAATTTGGAATTTAGTTTTAAGGCCTTTAGGCAATTTTGGCTCAGGCCGGATGCATGCTGATGGGATTAATTGGTGGAAAGAAGAAAGTGGGAGAAAACGGGACAACGCCGAGAAAACGCATGCATACGCAAGGGTATTGCCCCTCAATCATTTCTGATGTTTCATTCTAAACGATAGCTTTGCAATTTGTTATCGATAAAATGAATTGTATTGCCCCCCCAGAGTATTTCTGCTAAATCCGCCCATGCGTACATGGCGTTTGTCCACCACAAAGGGCACATGGCATGAGCAGGGATTGATCCAACGCAGCGTATCTCTACCTTTTTCATGCCGCTACCACCCTGTACGGTGCCCGGCGACCGCCAGAAGTATTTTTTTTGTAATAAGTGGATTTTTTTAACGTTGTATTGAATAGCCTCCTAAAGGTTTCAACACACGGATACACGCACGCACGCACGCACGCACGCACGGACGCACACACACA
>JAGDQP010027009.1:0-25381 GCA_022664845.1 Lepisma saccharinum
GGGGGGGGGGGGCGATGCAAACTGCTACTTGGAATCCATGATGAGCTTGCCTTTTCTGCCAAATCAGAGAAGGTTCAGAAATCTTTGCTGGACTGGAAAGGTCTATTTATTACCTAAGAAGGGAGGGAGGGAGCAAAGGTCTACTCTCCCCTGTATGGTCAAGGTCGAATGTCTGTTTTCTGAGGAGCAAAGACATAAAACAAAAATTTGACACTTCCGTACAAAACCCATTTCGGGGTAACAGTGCAAAACCAAGGATTCATTCTACGTAATGTGAGAAACTGCCACCGTTGCCATATGGTGGCAGTAGTGGATAGATGGTAGAGAAGAGAATTTGAGACTATTTGACACCTTACGTCACTTCTACGTACAGTTTGTGAATTACACATTGAAACGAAGGAAAATCATTCTGAGGCAAAGCCAAATGTTTAATCTAGTATTTAAACAAAAATGCACATTAAAAACATAATCTTTCGCAAGAACGAAAGCTAAAGCCAAGTATCTGGAAGGCGCATACAAGAAATGGACATACTGACTGTACATACATTCATGTAACAATTTATATAAAATAATCTGCAAACTTCCAGGCTTTGTCAATGATTTCATGTCCAAGTACAATGCTTGTGGAAACAAATGTTTTTGTTTCATGTTATTTCTCTGATTCCTTACGTATTAGGCTACGAAATTAATTCGCATAGTTAAATAGTAATTATTATTCAATTAATCAGGACAGTTTTGCAAACATCACTGACAATCAAGCAAACACGGTCTATTTTGTTATTTGGAACTAAAATCTATATAATTAATGTAAAATTAGCAGAGAATAAAAACCGAGAAATGCCCCCTTAAAATCTAGTGCGTTACCAGTTAACGGTACTTCTCCAGAAAAATAACTGGTTACTTTACCTGAGAAGTAATGCATTATGTTTCTCGTTGTAAGTATCTGATAATAAAGTAAGTCAGGCCCGTAGCTAGAGGAATGGGCTAGGAGCTGACTCCTTTAAAAGTTCTTGGCCTCCCGCATACTGGTTTCAGGAAAATATTGTTCATACGATCAAGAGTTTAATTCGTTCCTTGGCTTTTCATGTTCACCAAAACAGACCATCTCTATCAGATTATATCCAAAGCAAGATCCATTCAATTTCGCCCATGAAAATAAATGTTATAATTATTATATGTGACAAACGCTGAAATTTGTTTATTTATTGTTTGTGTAGTTTCATCACGCTAACATTTACTTTGCCTACAAGCATTTATAAAAGAAGCACAGAACTCGTTTTCCACTACTTCAACGGAAGTTCCACGTACATCTTATCAGAACAAATATGATGGTTTAATTAATGTTAGGTCTTTTCTCTTTTTCTGTTTATTTCTTTCTATGTCTCCTATTTCCTGTTTAGTGTTCACATTCCTCAGCAGCGAGCAGACGAAACGTTATTGGGTAATTAATTTTCTATCTCCCCCTAAAAAGATCTACAAATTATACTTTTCAGTAATATCCCAGATAGCATCGAAGTTTACGCCATGTTTGTACTAGCCTTGTTTTTCCCTTGTATTGCTAAACTTAACCGCAGTAGTATACACGGCACCTACACTTTTTATTTAATTAGAATTTAATCTAAAATTATGTGGAAAATTGTACAATTTTTCCATACCTGGCTGATAGAAAGGAGTCGATTTTCCAGGGCTGTACGATATGCGGTGTCGCAGTTTTTGGTAACAAGAGGCTACGGCACCTCTTTCCTCATCCCCTATGAAAGGCTACGACACCGTTTTTCATCCCCTATTTATAAAAGACTACGAACCCCTATTTAACATAGCAGAGATTACAACAGAATACCTAACCCACACATTTCATAAAAGGCTACGACACCTTTTTTTCATCCCCTATTTAACATAGAACAAATTACAGAGGCTACGGTCTTACAGGCACTATGACCCCTAATACGAACACATTTTTCAACCCCTAGTTACCATAGCAGAGATTACACAGGATTTAACCCCACACATTTCATAAAAGGCTACGAACCCCTATTTAACATAGCAGAGATTACCTAACAGAGTACACCAGTGCATGATTCCATGAAAGGTAACGAAGCTCAATTTGCAGCCCCTATTTAACATAGCAGAGATTCCATAAAAGGGTACGAAGCTCATTTTGCAGCCCGTATTTAACATAGCAGAGATTCCATAAAAGGGTACGAAGCTCTTTTTTCAACCCCTACTTAACATAGCACAAATTACAGAGGCTACGACTCAGCCGCTATTTAACATAGCAGAGATTACCAGTGCACGATAGCAGAGATTCCATAAAAGGGTACGAAGCTCATTTTGTAACCCCTTTTTAACATAGAGATTCCAGAGCCCTCATACCAACGCACGATAGCAGAGATTGCAACCCTTATTTAACATAGCAGAGATAAGATGCCCTCTAGGCTAGATATTACAACTACGGCTACGAACACATTTTACACAGGAATTAGACCAGATACATAGGAATATATGCTATTTAGCCTAGCAGAGAAGTCGGTAACTACCCGATATGAGTCTGTTGACTAAGCACTTATAACCACAACCAAGGGTCACTACCTGGGCCGAAGTCAAAGGTCAAATATTTAAGTGTGTATATCTCGTAAACGGCGAAACATATTGAGATTCTGTTTTCACATTTTGTGTGAGGGCATCGAATAGTATATGCTGACCTCGAGGTCAAAGGTCAAACATTTAACCGTGTATAGATCGTAAATTACGAAACATATTGAGATTATGTTTTCACAGTGATATGTATTTTGGTGTGCTAATGTAAAATCTGAAGTCAGTTTGCTAACTTCGCTCCCCGTGGTCGTAGAATTATGAAACTTATAATGCAATTTATTTTCGTTAAATATGAAAACTGCATGTTACTACCTGTTGCCGTTTCCGAGATATGATGGTTCGAATTTTGCTCTTTTGGCGCCAGAATTATAAAAATCTCAAATTATGTTATTTTTGTTCACGGTAATGCTGAATTTGAAAAGAACTTCTTTGTACCTATTATTGCTTCCAAGATATGGCGGTTCGAATTTTGTCGAATTTTGACATTTTAGACGCATAGCTGAGAAACTCTCAGATTATATGTTATTCGGGTCGGTAATGCAAAATGTGAAATTTTCTTCTCTACCACCTACCACCACCTCCCACCCACCTAGCGGTTTGAAGTTTTCACTTTTGGGTACAGAACCATGAAGCTTGCTCATATGTTATTCGGGTCGGTGATGCCGAATGTGAAATTTGCTTATTTCTACCATCTACCCTTTCCAAGATATGGCGGTTCGAATTTTTCGAATTTAGACGCAGAATTGAGAAACTCGCAGGTTATATGTTATTTTTGTCGGTGATGCCGAATGTGAAAACCGCGTGTGTCTACTACTTACTGTTTTTGAGATATTGCATATTTGACCGTTACCCCTAGGGTCACAGGGTATTAATTTTCAAATGTGTTTTGTTTCTCTAACACCGAATCTGAAATTAGTTTTTCGCTATTACTTACCGTTTTCAAAAGATAGAGGGTTGATTAGATGACCTTTGACCTCGAGGTCAGCAATTTTTCCGTTAATAGAGCTTGTCATGATGATGCTTAATTTGAAAACCGTATCTCTCTTAACTCTTACCTTTCTCATGATATTACCAGCTGAACCTAACTATGTTGGGGTCAGTGAAGTGAAAAAGAAATTAAACAATTTAATGCAGAAAATATATATTGAAGCTTTTCTGTAGACAGTGGGTTCTTTCCGATTTTGTTTTCATGTTGGGTTTTCCCGTTCTGGCAATCGGTTCTTTCCCGATTTTGTTTTTATTTTGGGGTTTTCCGATGACGTCATCAACTGCATATAAAAGCAGGGCTGGTTTTGTGGTACCCCCTCAGTCGGACGCCGACCATCGTAGAGTGAAGATCTATCCAGGGAGAAGTTTCATCGTCAGTAGTGTAGTGTGCAGTGACGTCGACCGTCGTAGTGTGCAGTGGGATCGATCATCGTAGAGTGAAGATTTCATTGTGAATTGTGTAGTGTGCAGTGTTGAAAATAGAGGAATATTTTTTTTCTTAGTTGTGACGTTATTGTCCATTAATGTCAGATTATTATTATTATTATTTAAGGTTGTCAAACTGTAAAATATATATTACATTAATATATTAAAGCTTAAACTTACTCTATCGCATTTAAAGTGACTTTGTAGTCAATAGTTAAAAAGGGATATATTTGATATTTTTAACAAAATCTATGCTTATGTATGGAAGCGCTAAATGACGTACAAACAGGCGGAGCGCGTGATTCAGTAATAAAAATTATTAGTGAAAAACGCAAAATGTATAAAGAATTCATTAAGGAAGGTAGACTAGTAGAAGTACAAATTAGGAATCCTCCAGAAAATGAAAACTTTTAACATGGGTTATGAAAGGTATTGAAGAGTTATTAGCGCATCTCATTCAAGGTATTGATGATGACGATCAAGTTGGCCTGTTTCCGAAATCAGAGCGAACCCCATAGGTCATTCTGGTTATCTTTCCGACAGGCACAGAAATGTCTGTTGAAAATGTTGTACTCGCTATGGAAAATGTTGTACAATCCAATACATCATTTCTAAATCAAGAACGATTTTTGGTTAATTTTCATCACGTGCAAATACCTAAAGGGGAAGGTCGGGTAAGACAGGGGTTGTCAAATATTGACAATTATATAAAATCAAATAACGGTATAGTTATGGTTAAAAATAGTGATACTCGCTGTCTCGCCCATTCGCTAGTAGTGGGTATAGGGTTAATAAATAATAAAAAAGAACGAGTTAAATATTATGTTCAAGGTAAAAAAAAAGGTGAATACTGAAGTAAATAAGTTGTGTGTGAAAGCAGGGACCAGTGGTGGTACAATTGGTGACATTCACCGGTTTCAAAGTGTGCTAACTATAAAATAACTGTGTATGGGGATTTGTCGGGTTATTTTATTCTATATTAAGGGGTAGGTGGTGAAACCCCCAATAATTTACTGTTAATAAACAATTATAATGTCATTACCAACTTGACGGCAGCATTCTCAACTAGCTATTATTGTGAAAAATGCCATAGTAAATATGAACATTTGCATGAACACGATTTTAAATGTCAAGCTAGTTGTTCACAGTGTGGGAGTAAACCTCCATGTGCTAATGTTAAATCCATAATAAAGTGTAACAAGTGTAATCGATCATTTTACGGCAGCGTGTGTTTTGATAATCATAAGAGTAGAGTATGTAAAACTAGAAAACAATGTAATGTGTGTTTGAAGGAGTGTGTGATCTTGGTGATCGTGGTTATGGGCCCGTTTCAACCTGGAACATAACTAAAGTAAAGCCCGGCCATTATCATCATGTTGACGATATTCTATCTCAAATTAACTATAAAAGTGAAAAATTCAATTTACAATTAAAAGTTAAAGCTTCGGTAAAACGCATTGAGGTCAGTAGAGTAAGAAAAGATGGAGAGAGTGTAGAAAAAGTACGCCTATCAAGCGAATTAGCTAAAATACTAGGTTTTGATCATATACAGCAAGACAATATTGTACTTGTCCATCATGCTCGTTATCCGCCTGATTTACAGAAATCGCTACCCACACACATATATACAGTATTTACAGTGACATTGTAGAACCTCAACTGGTAGGCGATACTGTTGCTCCACTATTGAGTATTATAAATACGAATATTGAAGACTATGGTGCTAGTAATGTGCATATCTTTGAAAATCCTCATTATGTCCCCGTGCAGCGCAAACAGTTTGATCAAATTATTATTGATTTAAGAGAGAGCATGGGTAATCCACTTCCTTTCCAATATGACAGTGTGTGTGTAAAACTACCTTTTTGTCGTCGTAATATATAATACGGTATTATAAAAATAAACTAGTGAGAGTATTAATAGTAGCAAAATGCAGTGTGAGTGTACGAAATCAGAATTAGATCTATTTGCGGGTCTTCCCGCTCAAACGAGTATTATAGGTAATAAAACAGTACTGTATAAACCTGTGGCGTCAATATCTGATAAGGCACCCATAGAGTTTGTAGTCCCCGGTCACGGTGATGATTATATTGATATACCACATACAGTGCTACATATTAAAGCTAAAATTATTAAAACTGACGGTTCTGATTTAACATCTGTTGATAAGAAAATTAGTCCTGTAAATGATTTTCTCAGTGCAATGTTCAGCGAGGTACAGCTATATTTGAATAATCAACTAATTTCTATTCCTCCCACATCCATACCGATCGTGTAGAAGAACTATTGAATTATAACGCCAATGCAAAAACAAATCAACTTCAGACCGCAATGTGGTTTAAAGATACTGCCGTTCATATGGATAGTGTAGCTGATAGTAGTAAATCTGGTTTTAAACAGCGTTCTCTTCTCACGGGCTTAAGTCAGCCCTTTTAATTATTAGGCTATATTCATGATGAGATTTTCAATCAGGAGAAATTTCTATTGTGTATAGTTGCGTATTAAGCTGATTTCGGCCAAACCCATATTTTGGCTAGTGGGTGAAACTGGAGCTGAGGGGAAAGTTGTAATTACAGATGCAACACTGCTTGTAAAAAAGGTTGATGTGTCGCCCACGGTGAAAATAGCACAAAATAAAGTATTACAAAATCCTAAACTTTGAGTAAAATATTCTATAACAAAGGTGCAGGTGAAGACAGAAACTTTACCTCAATGTATTATGGGCACCACACTTCCAGATTTGTTTACTGGAATAGTGCCTAAACGTATTATTATTGGGTTTGTTTTCGGCATCACCGACTGGAATAACATAATCTGCGAATTTGCTGCCGACCGGTGTTATGCAACTGGCGCGGAATAACTGCAACTAAAGTTAATGCTGCAATCGTATCAAGCCGACACAATTAGGGAAATAGAATCTTCACGTTAAAAGCGCTGTGTTGAACATTATTATTATTCTGCTACTTGGAAGGCTGTAAGGCATGAACACTATACGCACGTATTGAATGTGAACAACACTTTTATTCACACTATCCAGAAGTAGGAACAACAAGCACATAATTTATAACAAGTGCAAATAACGATAAATATACTCGTGAAACATACAATACCCTTATTTTTCATTTAGTGCTCGGAGCATTAGGTTGATCATTGAAGCTGCCTACAATTTGTCGCTGCTCAAGCATGTGCCACAAACTTTACCTTAAATCCAATTACTTTAGTTCACAAATAAATTTGAGTGCAATCTTTGAAACATGTAGCTACTATTGCCAATCACACTGAATAATTTCAAAGGGGAATTTAGATGTTCAAAAAAGAATACGGCCACAAGAGATTGACCCACTATGTGAATTATCGGCTCGTCCATTTCCTAGCATATTACTGAATCGTACTTGATTTGCCTGGTAGTTATAAACAAGCTACCTCCACAGCAAGATTAATACAGACAGCTCCGCTGCCAAACATACTTAAATATACAACAGTCGTTCAACATTTCAATCATCGCACACAACGAGCAAATTATAAATTATTTCATACTTTCTTTCAATAACGCAAGAATTATCTCATTCTGTAATTTAGAGTAACATAATATAAAATATGTTGAACTTAAATCATGAACATTAAATACGAACACGAAATGGCGTCTATTCATAGCACGTGCAACCGGGTTCAATTCCAATATACCGGACGGCTAAGATAAACCCACCAAGTTCGATTCCAAAAAAATATTCAACTACTACTACTACAACATAACTACTCTACAATACATTACCAACCGAAGCACTATTACAAACTTTTGGCACTTCTATAGAATTAGAGTCGTGAAGACATTCTATATTAATAGACGACGATAATCAATAGGTGCAAAACCCACCATTCCGAAATAACAACTGGCGGGACAGCCGCTCAGTTGCGATTTCTTGCTGCTGAGGGCAGCACGATCGCTGGCGCGCAATCAACCACGAATCAAACCCCGTAACAAGAGCGCAAGGAGTATTCGGCGGAACTGTTTCACCGGGTAGTTGTCAATTTTTCTGTATTAATTTCGATGTTATGTTTACCTAACACAAGGTTCTTGTGATAAAAGGAATTACATATATTATTTCGAACTGCATAGTTGCAGAACAAATTCCTCAAGAAGAATCTTGAAATGTATGGGGTGCCTTGACTTCGTAACCAGATACTGGGGCTGGAAGATTGTTAAGGTGTGAGAAGTAGTCTATATACACAGAGTGTTAACGTGCCGCGCTAGTGTAATGGACAGCATACCCGGGCGGCAACTGGGAGGTCCGTGTTTGAGTCTCAGTCGCGGCAGTTGTTAATTTTTCTGTATTAATTTCAAGGTTTACCTAACACAAGGTTCTTGTAAAAAAGGAATTATAACCCTAAATATAGACAATTACGCCTAAAATTATACTAATTTTTTTGCATATTAACCAGAATTTCGGGGTGGGGTCCAGGCCAACCCCTTAAATACATACATCCATGAGTAGGGGAGGGGACCCATTTGAACGGGGGGGCACCTTAGAACAGTGGAGATAAGTTTTAATTTATAAAACGATTTTTTTTTGTACAACATTTATAAATTGCAAACATCATGCCATACAGCTGTCATTTGTTTTCACCATTTGTATACGTTACCTGGCGAAGTATTTTACTTGATGTAATTTGTGGTTACCAAAGTAAAAAATCATCTCAGATATAGCTGGCCGAGCGGTCTGCGGCGGTTGGCCATCGGCTCGAAGGTCCCGGGTTCAAGTCCCGGAAGGGTCATGAGTGTGGATTTTAACAGCTAAAGGCGAATCGTGACGGGTCGAAGTCTAAAGTTACTGAACTGGCCTATATAAAAATAGTTTACCAAAGTTTTTCATCTCAGAGATTATAAGCTTCTGGAGAGAAGAGAACTGTAGCATA
Organism: Lepisma saccharinum; assembly: GCA_022664845.1. NCBI lineage: Eukaryota > Metazoa > Arthropoda > Insecta > Zygentoma > Lepismatidae > Lepisma > Lepisma saccharinum. The sequence goes on from JAGDQP010027009.1 coordinate 8,923, forward strand.
TCTTTCCATGTTAACTTACGAACTAACTATACTCCTTCACGCATTAGATTGTCCTTATTGCTTTCTGATAACCCTTCTCCTTCTTCCATAATAACAAAATGTGCGTAATTGGACGTACTGGGGCAGCTTTGAACAAAAAGAGTGGGGTAGATTTGAACACAGTAGCAGCTTATGTCCCTACAGCTAAAACTTACTGTTGAAAGAAAAATTAGTTTGCAACATATCAACAGTGTAAAAGCATTTCAATTAGGCTATGTGTAACATTGTAAACAAAATTTGTATGAGTTCAAAGTTTACGCAATCCTCATAACCATAATAAAGAAACAAGCAAGCAAGTAAGTTCAACGTTTATTAACAACTGCGTAGTTTATATTCTTTGTATGGCTAGTAAAACTTTAGTTTACTTTCTTTTGCTTCTGTATTTGTATCTAGAAGCATTTACTAAGAAATTAAATGAACTTGTAATACAATTAAGGATGTGTTCAAAGCTGTCCAAGCCTACCCTCTAGGGGGCACCTTTGAACGATAGCCACCCAGTTCCTGTCCTTGCTTTAAGGTGATAATGAAGTACGTAATTTTCTTCGGCGAGCTGTACATGTTCTAATGCATGTTATTTAGCCGGCCGGGTGGCCGAGCGGTCTGCGGCGGTAGGCCATCGGCTTGAAGGTCCCGGGTTCGAGTTCCGGCGGGGACATGGGTGTGGATTTTAACAGCTAAAGGGCGAAGCGTGACGAACTGATGTTCAAACTTACTAGACTGGCCCATATATATATATATATAAAAAATGAAGTTTACCAAATTTTTACATATGTTATTTATCTCTGAGTGTGAGGAACCAAAATTAAATATGCCAAACAACGTGTTCAAAGGTGCCTGCCTCTTCCTAATTCCATATTGCTCAATATCATTGTTTTTCGATATTTTGATATTGTTTGGTATTGTAGTATATTGATATCGTTCGGTATTTTCGGTATGTCGGAATTTCGATATATCGGTATTTTTGGTATATCAGTATTATCGTTTTTTTCGGTACTATCGAAATTTCGGTTTTATCGGTATTTCGGTACATCGGTATCCAAAACATACCGAAAGTCGGTATGAAAATTTCAATACCGAACACCCCTATCAAGTAATATCCACTCAGAACTTGATCAACATGTTAACAAAATAATTTTTAGTAATATTCCATACACGTTTAGTTTAATGCCTGGTAACATTAATAAAATATACTAATGTCGAAAAGTATAGCATAATGGTGAAAACCGGGCAATTAATTCCTTATACGTGCGAGAACGGTGGCATATGCTAGCAATGTAGCATGTCGACGTCCACCAACCTTGGCACGTAAGCATTAGTGCCATCTGGACGGCACATCGGCACATGATGTACACCCACCGGAGAACAGCGCGCCACACCTCGGTGGAGTTTGTGCTTTCGTGAAGTGAAGATGTATTTGTCTGTGGTGTGTGAGTGCTTTTGACTGAAACATGCCACGACAGCGCAATTTGGTCCCTGTGTTTCAGGGGAGATTATTAGAGCGATTGAAAGTGGAACAAACGCAGACAGAGGTCGCGCAGGCACTGAATGTGGAGCACAGTGTTATTTCCAGGCAGTGGCGTATGTTTCAAACCGCCGACGAAGTCGTCGTCGTCCATTGGTCACAACCCCTCAAGAGAGCCGTTATCCGACATTAAGCGAACGATGTCTGCCCGGTAATTGGCATCAGAGCTAGCAGCAGCATCAAGAGCAGGGATTTCAAGGCAAAACGTATGTCGACTGTATGGTCTCTACGCCAGACGACCCGTAGTGTGTGTCCCGCTTAACCCTTTGCAGCGGCGGGTCCGCTTACGGTGGAGTGAGGAACATCGGCATTGGACCATGAGCCAATGAGGCGGAGTGCTTTTCTCCGACGAGTCGCGATACACACAACAAAATGATTCACGACATTTGCTTGTCTTGTGAGAACCCAGGATCCGGTATAATCCACAGAATATCGGGGTATGGTGGTGGTGGTGTACTGGTGTGCGTTGGCATCGAAGGCGCTACTGTCACTGCTTGGCAGTTCAGAGACGAGGTGCTTAACCCTCGTGTACGGCTGTAGCAGGGTGCAGTGGATCCATCATCATTTGCATGGATGATAACGCACGATGGCATCGAGGCAATCTGGTGAAGGAGTTCCTTTAGAGAGAGGATATCCAACGCATGGAGTGGCCGTCACGGTACGCCATCGTACAAGCGTGGGATGCATTGGGAAGGGGAATTACTGCGAAACAGCCACCTCATGTGGGAACGTATCCAGTTAACCTCGTCAATGCTCTGATTACAAACGTGCTACATCGCTGTGAGGCCTGTGTAGCTGCAAGGAGTGATCACACGCCATATTGTACATCCACCGCAGACACCAGATTCTCCATGATCTTGTAAGATTAGCCTATACCCCCTTGGGGTCATTCCTCATTAAAATCTAATTCCTTGCCGTGGAACTGTTTCTTCCGTTTGTTTTTCCTCACGATGCCCTTTCATACATGTCTACACGTGTGTGGTGCCTGGGACTGTTCAGGTGTCATTGCATAAAATGTCATTATGCTATACTTTTGGACGCCAGAGTAGTTCAAATTCAAGATTCCAAAACTTGGTGACATGGAAGTTAAACACCTTACGGTTTCTTGTATAATATATTTGTACTCTTTTTTAATTTACATTTTGAAATACGCGTTTCCATACAAAAAGCATATTTCTACAGCCAGAGATTTTTTCCGTTACCAAGAGGAGGACAATAAGGATTAATATTTACATAGGTACGTATTTTTTAGATAATAATTTTCCTCCTCGCCTAGAACATACCATTATTTAGAATAAAATTCATTATCATCAAACTTACATATTACGTAAATAACGAATAGACCCATTTAGTTTAATTTCAGGTACAAGAAAAAATTCATGTTTGAGCGATAAAGTTTAGCTAACATTAGAAGCTTTCTTCTATAAAATAGAACTCTGTCATTGAAAATTTTCTCATTCAGCTATTAAACCAAAGTACCTGATTTTTAGGTACTACATACAGTAAAGAAGTACCTAGGCACAGGTAGTACAGTTGAAATGTACCCAAGTACATGCACTAGGTACGTGTTTTGCACCTAGGTTCTACCCAATACTAACAATAAATAAGATTAATGGAAGGAACTAAATTATTTTATTGTAAGGATAAAAATATTAATAGCTCAGCTAACTGACTAACCCTATGGCTTACGGAACTCGCAACCTCATCACAGCAGTAAGAATCATTCGCCATTCGATTTTATCCTGGGCAAGATCAGTACAGTTTTCATAATACATATTTAATGTTCTGCTTTAATATTGTCATAACAAGGACATCTTGGTCTTCCCAACGGTCTCTTCCCCTCCGGTTTAGAAACCACGATGGAATAAAATCTTCGTTTCCCCCTTTTTTTTTGCTATATGGCCAGCCCATCTTAGCAGTCATGATTTAATTATTCTTATAATGTCGGGTGAATCATACAGTCTTGTGAGTTCTTTATTATCACTCTTCTCCATTCTCCGGTCGTATTGTTCCGTTTCGGCCCGTATATCTTTCTCAAAACCACAATTTCAAACACGCAAATTATGTTCAACTTCCAGGGTCGTACTCCAACTTACGCAACCGTAAAGTATTACCGGCGGAATTACCGTTCTGTATATTTTCAATTTCAGCTTTCTTGATATTGATCGCGAAGTTAGAAATTTCTGAACTGGTTAGAAAAAAGAGTTTTCCGATGATAAGCGACTTTTTAGTTCTTCGTTAACCTCGTTGTTACTTGTTTTATGTGCTCCCAAGTATTTAAATTTGTTTACTTTCTATATGATCTCATTCTTAATTATTTATGTCTCTATTTCCTTCATCCTCTGTGTTTCGGTTGGCTATCATGTATTTTGTTTTCTTTACGTTCATTTGTAGATCTATCTGATCGCAAGCTTATACTAAGACATTGGTATTACTTTGTAGTGCACCTATATCGTTCCCTATTAAATTTATAACGTCCGCATACACGAACCATTGATTTAAGCCATATTATATTTGGCCCTTTTGTTCTCTTTTATTTTTAGAATCGCATCTTCTAAAACAAAGTTAAAAAGTAGTGGGGACAAGGCACCACCTTGTTTCAATCCACTGCATGCCACGAAACTATCTGTACGTGTACTATTAACTATACGTGTTCTGCTTATTGGATCGCTGAAACATTCCTTACTAATTGATCAAGTTTTTTTCAGTATTCCAAATCGTACCAAGATATTGTATGTTTTTTTTTTCCTTTTGAAAGGATCATAGGCTTTCTTGAAATCTATGAATAACTGGTGAACCGTCCCATTTCTTATGTAAGATTTTTCTCAAGGCAAAAATCTGGTCCAACGTAGATCGATATTTTGTAAATCCTCAGCAGGTGATCCCCAGTTATTTCATCTACATATACGCTTAAGCTTGTTAGCAGGATGATATTCAATACCTTGTAACATATGAGTGAAAGTAGATTCCGCGGTAATTACCATATTACAGTTGAATTTATCGCATTATTTTAATAATTGGAACTATTAATGAAATTTTCTGTGCCTTTGAAGCTTCTCCTTTCTCCATGCAGCACTTATCAATTTATGTAGCTCCTTGATTAGTGCCGTTACTCCTGCTTTAATTAATTCGGCTGGGATGTTGCCAATTTCTGTGATTTGATTGTTTTCAATTTATTGATATTTCGACGTCGATCTGGCTAGGTTCGGGTACATACTATTCTGCGGTATGAATTGCAAATTTTTCTTTTTATTCAGCTGTATGTACATTAAGAAGCGTGTCAGAATAGCTTTTCCGCACATCGAGAATTTAGTCGGATCCACCTGAAGATCTCCGAATTCATTTCTAGTCATTCCTAACCTTGCTGATAACCAAGGGACTCGGAGCACAGGGGAGGGGGACAGAAAAGAAGATTTTCAGCATTTTGCTGAAACCTGACACCACAGAGTAAAGACATCAACTTCATTCATGGTTGGAAGGGGGCTTTCAAGTTTGGAAAACACACAGATAAAAGATACAAACTTCAGGTTGTCTTTCTTGCCGAAAGATGGAGTGCATGATTGGAGAGCTTGTAAATCGCCACCTAGTTGGTCAGGACTCAAGTCTACTAACCAACCTTAAGCACTTCTCTTACAATCAAGGGGCATACTAAGGCAATATGCAGCCGAAAACCTCGTTACCTAAATCAGTAGACATATTTAACTCAGGCGCATAACAATAAAAAGAACTTTCTTTTGTTCCAAAAACTAGCAACCCTTGCCTTCGTTCTTCTTAGAACGGATCCAGACTAGTTCGTGCAATCCAGCACTTCTCCCCCTTCTACATAGGTTCACGTTGTTGCATTTGTGGGTGGGAACTGAAGACAAGTGGGACGAATGTAGACCAAGATGTTTCTAAGATTGGGAGGAAGATGAAAAACTATTCTCGGCTTGCTGGGAAAGACAGATCTGGTGTCAAGGTCAGATTGGAATATATGGAAGTGAGAATGTAGAATGTCTTTGATCTTGGTAAGTTTAGGACGAAATTGTGAGATTAAGGCCGGAGGATTCGGGTTGGTGTTGGGAGTATGAGTAGGTTGAGTGTGTGTGGTTGCACGTCGAATCTGTTTGATCACGAAGTTACGTGGGTAAGCTCGGTTGACTAGTCGGGAAGGGCGTAAGCCATAGTGCTGTTACCGCCTATACACTTCATTTTATCTTATCGGTTGACTAGAGCTTGCTGGAGGCGTTGGTTGTAAGTTCCGATCCACATTGGTGATCTCCAATTATTTCATCTTCGCATACGCTTAAGAGAGTTAGCAGTATATTACTCAGTACTTTGTAACATGTTGGGAGTAATGAGATTCCGCGGTAATGGTTACAGTCCGATTTTTCGCCTTTTATATATATATATATATAAACCTGAACTATTATTGAGGTTTTCCATTCCTTTGGAAGCTTCTTCTTTCTCCATATATCACGTATTTATGCAGTTCCTTGATTAGTACCGATGCTCCCGCTTTAATTAATTCAGCTGGAATATTGTCTATTCCTGGTGATTTGAAATTTTTCAATTTCTTTACCGACCTTTCGACCTCGATCTCGCTAGGTTCGGGTATCCACGGTTCTGCTGTATAGATTTTAAATTCCTCTTCTTTTTTCTCCGTTGTGTACGTTAAGAAGTTTGTTGAAATATTTTTCCACTCATCGATAATTTTATTCGGATCCTCTTGAAGATCTCTGCGTTCATTTCTAATCTCCCCTAATCTAGGCTGGTAATCTTTCGTTAACGAGTTTACTCCTTTTTTCAGTATGTTATTTGTCTTGCCGTTTTCCTCTATCTCCTGAATCGTATGCGTCAGATATTCTCACTTTTTGTATCTGAAACCCCGTGTGGCGTTTCGTTTCGCGTTATTGTAGTGGTTGGTATTTGATTCGTTTTTATTACTTAGCCATCGTTGCCTTGCTCGTTTCCGTTCCTCATAAACTTAAGGCATTCTTCATCAAACCAAGGCTTGTTTTTCTGCCGTTTCTTCGGTGCGCCCTTCACTGTATCACGAATTACCACCTCTCACATCTTACATCAATTTCATTATAAATGTCACCTTTATTACTACTGGAGTCAACTAAGATTTCGAACCTATTTGAGATTTCCAGTTAGTAATCTGCTCTTACGCTCGGATTATATAATTGTTTAACCTCGAATTTCAGTTGTTTTGACCCTTTGCTTTCTCTGTTCGCGGTGCATAATTTTTCCTTCACTTTTGTGATCACTATCTGATTCCTTGGAAGTAGGAGAATAAATAATTGGAAAGTGTTTTAAATGGAAACTGACACGCAGTGAAGTCAAGGAAGAAGGTAAGGCACAAAACGTAGATTCCGTAATACGTGAAGAAATCAGTTTGAATACTTTCTTGCATGGCCCATTAATCTCACCGGCTTTTCTTCCTTGAGAAGGTCGCGCCATAACTACCACTTTTAGCAGATGAAAGGGGATGTAAAATACGTGACGTCAGAGCAGGGATGGAAACAGTCTCCTGCAATTGTTTTTAAGTATTCATGTGTGTAGTGATTTCGTTTCTGGTGGTCGAGCTAACCTTTGTGTAAGTGATCCATGCGTATGCTTCTAATTTATTCACCTAGCCATCAAGAAGTTTGTCGTACAAACATGCCAAATTGTGCGGTAAGTACTTGCCAGAAAAAAAAAAAATCCAAGTTGTTTACCATACCTTTCCTTCCGATGATGACAAACAGAGAAAAGTTTGGGAAAACAAGGGCTGCCGAAAAGACAAATTTAATGTTGGAAATGCTCTTATGTCCACAGGATTGTTATGAACGGAATCTAAAATCCGAACTGCTTAATATCCCAGCTAAGCAAACACTTAAACCGGATGCTATCCCTTCTTTAAAATTACCTTTGTCGTATGTAAGATGTAGTGATGTAGATAGTGAACATAGTAAGCGTGTGGAAGCAAGGGCTTGCAGAGGAAACGTTATATCAGATGTAAGCGAACATTTAAATAAATAATAATAATAATAGGCTAGGACGAAAGAAAACAAGGATGATAGTTCTTTATCTCTGTTATCGTTCATTTGTTTTGTAGAGAACGAAGAACTTGAATTAAAAGAGAACTTAACTATCCTTCGAGAGGAAAATGAGAAGCTAAAATCGGATATTAATATTTGTCATATCAAATAATGTATTTAGAATCAAGAATCAAAGTTGCACCATTACGAGAAAAAGTGCCAAAAGCTATAACTTCTGAAGGCCATTTCTAAAAAAATCGGACGAAAGTGCTCAGATCACATTAATAACGGGTCAAAAATATATTAAGTAAAATTTTTACTCCGGGACAAGTAAATATGTTTATTAACGGCAAGCGATGGACTGAGAAAGGCATTATACCAGCATTGGTCCAGCGTGCTATTCGTGAAAAAATGCACGGTCATTTGCGATGTTCAAGCTGGAATAACCTTACGCTTCCAAGTTGGATTAGAAAATTAAAGTTTCTCCTGATATTCTTGTTCCCTTTTTGAAAGTTTCGAAGGAACAAAGTCAATATCTAATTGCTTTAGAAAATTACACTGTGTTTATGTTTGAGGGAATGAACATTAGCAGGCGCGTTAGTTACGATCAAGAGGAGGATGCAGTACCAGAGTTTCACAGAAACGTCCAAGCGGCACTTATTCGAGGCTTGGCGGGAAGTGGGGGTGGAAACAACCAGTTTATTATGTATTTGATAAAAGTATGAGCTTTTTTTTTAATCTGAAGTAGAAGTTACAGGGTTCAAAGTAGTGGCAATTGTTTCTGATCTTGGGGACATTAACAGCAAACTTTGGAAAGAATTAGAAGTAAATGAAGGCCATCCGTATTTTTAAAATACGGTTAAAAAAGCGAACAGATTTGGCTATTTGCAGACCTATCACACCTGGTCAAATTATTGAGAAACCATTTCGTTGATAGCGGTTTTCGTTTAAATAACACCATTGCACTTGATAAAAACGTAATTGAAAGAATTTTTAAAGCTGATTCATCAGAACTTAGACTTTCCACAAAATTAAATCGGGGTCATGTAACAGTAAAAGAAAAAGACAGGTAAAGGCACCAGCACTCTTTTTCTTATTATACGGCTGCATTAATCAAATATGTTACCAGAAAATGAAGCCACATCCCAATTCTTTCAACTGATAAATGATTTTATTGATGTTATGAATTCTGGGATTCCCGATGCTTCTAGAAATAAATTTAAATCTGGTTTTGGAATTCACTATGACGAACAAATTGAATTTTTAAATCGGATGAAAAAAAAAAGCTTTGAAAGTTATAGGGAAAAACAGTCTCATGCTATTTCAGCATGGTTTTCTCATATCAATCAGCAGTCTTATGGGGATATACCAGGACTTAAGTAAAAGGCTTGATTTACATCCTTACAAGTTAAATAAATCAAGACGCCTTGGAATATGTATCGTGTATTTCAGCTTCGTGGAATGGAACATTTTACAACTCTTGCCTATAAAGGTGAAACATAAATTACGCCTGTTAATTTTAGAGTGTCATTTGTCTCATTCCACGAGCGTCCCTGTAGAAGAAGCGGCTGATACAATATTGACAAAATCATTTTTTTATGATCTTGTAGATATATGTCAGGCCACAGAGAAAAGAAAGAAAATAGAAGAAATACCGAAAAGACGTTAGACTTCAATTTTCCTGAAGAACGGAAGATGAAGAATTATTTTCGCGAAAAGAAGAGGGGGACGCATTAAGATGTTGCCGGTTTCATCGCAAGAAAGTGTAAAAATATCAATGATTAATAGTCCAGATGAATCAAACGCTGGTTAGGTAGAAACTCTTTCACGTGGTATTCTTGTTTCACTGTTTTCCCATTAGTTGAATACTATAAAACAATGTGAGGAAATTTTTCGAGCACTTCACAAGATAACGATCAACCGCAAGAAGAACGTAATTAGCCGTTTGTTTCAAATACTGAAGGAACGATTCCCAAATGAAGATCCTGAGATGCTAAAACATCTTTTCCAGAAAATATAATTTTTTAGAATCCCATACCTGAACCAGAGAACACAGGAAGCTAAAGGAAAAAAATACTGTGAAGAGGAGACAGTAGATGCAGAGCTATTCTTCCAGTGCTTCACACTGATAGGTGAGTTGAGTAACTTTCTGCATCTTATTTTCATTTTATTTCGTATAACTTCTATGCGTATTGTTCGCCCACAAACTTCTGTGCAGTGTGGTTGAGAACTGTGCTTGCCTGAGAAGACGACAGTTTCTCTTTCCCCGTAATGACGTCACTGTCCAGTTAACACGTGGGTTATCCGGCAGGTTGGCCAGAAAGGCTGTTATGTTTATACCTTTTATAGCGCGCGGGCTCGACAGATCTTGACTTACGTCTATTGCAGAAGGTTTCGTACTTTTTAAACCCCTGTTACATTTTTCATTTTCATCTATCATGGAACCTTAAGTCGGTAGTCTCCCCTCAATCTTTGTAAATATTTATTTTTGTATAATAAAGATACAGTGTTTTGTATTCTCCATTTTTTTTATCATCACAAATATCTGCGGGTGTAAATCTGGTGAACTGTAGGGAAAAATCTATCTTTAATTCGGATTCCATAAGAGATCTGAATAAGGAAGAGATAAAAACAAGAACATGTCTATCACAATACGATAGAAATCATCACAAACCGGTGTAAGTTCACCAAACTCTTCAGTATGTTAACTTGAACACACAAGTTCCAACTTGAATTTTTTTGTTTCTGTATCATACGATTAAATATTGTATTTGCCCATTGAACAGGTCGCGTGATTCGTTCTGATTTCTATGTAAATCACTGAATTTAGTGTCTGCCAAATTGATACTGCATATAAACTGAAACTGCATAATAAATGTAATATATTGTAGAAGGTATTAGTATATAACTTCAGTCCTTGAAATAGAAAACTTCGTGTTATATATTGTGGATATTGTAAGGAATCATAGAGATACACAAGGTTTCGCCTATAAATTAAAAGTTGGATGTACATTTGACCAATTCTCGAGATTGCAGGAGAAACATTGTGTAATAAAACATTGGTATTGTATATTTTTATGATACCTTACAGTCACTGGGTTGTTTTATTTTATTTGTTTATCTATTTATTTTGTTATATTTACAGATGTCTTTGGTCATAAATCTAATGTTTCTCTAGTATTCGACTTTATGGATACAGATTTGGAAGTCATTGTGAAAGATACCAACATAGTTCTCACATCAGCAAATATAAAAGCATATATGCTGATGACTCTTCAAGGCTTGGAGTATTTGCATTTAAACTGGATTTTACATAGGGTAAGAATCGAATTTTAATTAGCACCAATAATACAATAATTCATTCTCCGTGATTTAGTGGTTATAGACGCAGACTTTGGATCGACGTTGCGGACGTGCATTTACTTATTTTCTTTCTTCTCTCCTCGTCTACATCCACACTCTTCCCAGCCCCCTTCCCTTTTTTTGCGTTTTCTATATTGACTCCCACTTTTGTGATCGACTCAGCAACCTACTCCCTTTTCATTGCGTTTCCTACTATACCATACACTTTTTCGGGGTACGTTTTCTATACTATAACCCACTTTTTTTTGGGGTGCGTTTTCTATATTGTATCCCGCTTTCCAACTGCGATTTTTGTACTTTATTCTACTTTCCTGACTTAGTTTCCCTTACTGAACCCCATTGTTTTTATTGTACCCATCTCAGTTTTCAACACAACACAATTTCCAAAATCTCTTTCCCATGAGTACTTGGGAAGTACTTGAGCACACGCGCAGAACGTCGTCAATTGTTTTTGATGTGGTCGTCCGCCATGTTTTTCTATCACTTTAAATTGTGAATGTGTGTTAAGCGAATTTCTTTATTGTCTACTACTGAAGACGAATGCATCCGAAAATTGTAAGTAACTTTATAGAGGTGTGTGTGTAATTGTGTATGTGATTTTCGTCAAGGTATTACGTAAATACAAATTCTTCCCTTCCTATTAAAATTTCTCCTATTATTTATATATGTATGTAAGATGGTATAAAAGGTAGAAGAAATAGATACTTACATAGAAAAATACTGAGGCAGGCGTACAAGAACTTCACAGACAATAAAAAGGCGGCAACCTTTCGCAAAAGTGTTTTCACATGGTAGGAAAGAAAATGAACAGAGCGGACAGGTGCGGGACTTGTGTTAAGGATACACTATTTTGCCAACTGCTGTTTTGTAACAGTTTGGCCAGGTTATCGAGGCGGGAAAATGACTAGATAAGTTGGAGACCCATGCTGGCCCACCTGGACGTATCACGGTGCTCCCTCTCTTTTTTAAGGCCCCGCCGGCGCCTTCCCCACCCCCCCCCCCCCCCCCCCAATAACGTAGCAATAAAAGAATCGAGGCTTATTCATTATAATCTTAGTTTGCACGAGATATGTGAAAATGACTGTAAATAATCAGTCAGTAAATGTGCACTAATATTACCCCCCTCCCCCCATTTTAACAATGTAACAAATTTATTTACTTGTTTGAAAACGCAGTACGCAACGGTGCTATTTGTTTCAACCATTGTTTATAATACCGAAATAAGCATGGAGTTTCATTCTTTCAGCGACAATATTTATTGGCATCTTGGCGGCTCAGAAGCTTCTAGATTCCTATAGTGGAAGACGCAAGACAAAACATTCATCCACTTCTTTATTTTGAGGCTACTGGGTGCCGTGGTTTCTGTTTAATTCTTTATTAACTACCGTGGTATAAGGTTATGCGCAAGTGTTTGTCATGTCTACAAGTCAAGAAGAGCCATTGAGAAATTCTTTAATGTATGGGTGGTTTAGCAACGTGAGAATGAAGTAGCTTTACAGAAGGAAATCTTGCTTCGAGCAAGGTAAGTTGTAACTAAGTTATATCTTCTTTGCTCGCAAATTAGAAATTTTGTTAAATTTAGATTCTCCTATTTCACGAAAAATGTAAAATTACGGGAAACTGACAATATTTATGGCCTTTACTCGTCTATAGCACAGGCCGAGTCGGTCAGAGCCTATTATTGAAGGCCATTCCAGTGTTCGCCTGGTTTGCCTGAGAAAAAATCTTGGATAAAAACTGCCCCCCAGTAGCGGTACTCGAACACTCGTACCGGCCCATTGCCGATCCAAAGAAAATTAGGGTTAAGTTTGCTGATAATGTGTGTTCCAATAATTGAGGGGCGTTTGCAGAAAACTGGGTAAGTGCATTTTCTTTCGATTTTTAGCTTTTAGCATATTCTGATGTTTTGGGGTCAGGAGAATCGAATCGCGCTATCAGAGTTAAGCTAAACCTAATAAATACATTAGTAAATAAATGTTGTAATACTTTATTATAAAGAAAAATTTCATCATGATATGGGGTATTGGAATAAAGTAACTCCTGACAAGAAAAAGTTATTCTTGTAGATACCAAATTTTGTAAAAACACCCCTCACACGCTTTTTAGTGGTGATTATCTTTGATGATGTATGTAAATACATAGGTGGAGCTACGGGCACACTGTCATCATACAGATGAGATATGTTAAAAACCCATAATTAATAAAAAAAAATAAAAAATAGCATGTTTTGCCGAAAACATCTCAAGGAAATTAAGAACTGCAAGGTAATAAATAGTGAAAGTGTGGCCCCATAACACAGAGTGGTGAGTGTGGACTGGGAGTTTGCAGGTAGAAATAATAGGAGACCGCGAAATAGAGAGCCCAAAATTAGATGGTGGAGACTGAAAGAAGAAAAACTAAGAAAATTGTTCAGAGACGAGGTTCTTTATTCTTTCTTTATACATCATATGTCAACAGTGTTGCATTTAGCTGTTGTCAAAGTTATGTAGTGTTGTAAAGTACATAATATTTTCACATATTTACTACATGTCTAACATACATATGTTTTGACATTTATGCAATAATAATTTTATAGTTTAATATCAGAAACATAGTACTTTATAAATTCCTAGTCTTAGTCTTAAATAGTAATATCAGAAAATAAAGTTTTTGCCTTATTTCCGGCTAGATTTTTCTTTATACTATTCACTATGTCTTTGTACATCATATGGCAGTTTATATTATTGCCATCAAGTGGCAATTTGTTGCCTTCAGGTCGAAATTACGGAAATATGTATGTACTTGTTTGTCACTTTTACAGACACACTTTATTTTACATATATAATGATTCTTTTAAAGGGTAAATATTTCACAAACGGAGTGTACATAAATTCAATAAGTCATAAACCAATATAATAAAATCAGAAAAATGATTATACTGCCGGTAAAAATTTTCTAAAATATACAGGCGTAAGACATGCATAAGATACAGTCAACGACAGTAAAACGTAATTAAAAGATTTAGAACTAAGCTACAACAAAAGATAAGCACAAATCTTGTAGTAGCAAAAATGTCAAGTTAATCATAAAAAAAATTGAAAAATCAATTCTGATAAGTTATAGTTGTTTTGAAACATTTTGTAAATTAAGCATTGAAATGTACATCAAAGGAACCATCTTTTCGTATAATGTTAAAGCAACACGTACTATACAGAAAGAAACATTAATAAGTTAAGAATAAAACTTGCTAAATTCTACAGTGGACAAGAAAATATATATTTCATTCCAGTCATAACCCTCACACTCTATCATAATACTTTTCAATGTCTTTTTAAATTTATTAAAATGGAGTTCCTTTAGTTCAGTAGGTAAAATGTTATAGAATTTTAAACCATGAATATTATATGCATTTTGGATTTTTGACAGTCTAGTCATTCGATGAACTAATTGAAATCTATTTCTCGTGTCATGAGAATGATACATGTTTTGGTTATCGAAAGAATAAATCTGCAAGAAGAGGATGTACAAAAATGCTGGAATGTGAACAGTAGGATCATGCTAACGGCCGCAGAGGAGACTTTGGGTAGAACTTCTGGAAGAGCCCCCGTGCAGGAAAAGAGACGTGGTGGTGGAATGAGGAAGTGCAAGAAGCTATTAAAGCGAAGAAGAAAGCTAAAACTAGATAAGATGCTTCAGGGACAGAAGAGAATAAATGTAGCTTCAAAGCGGCTAATAAGGAAACAAAGAGGGCAGTGGCTAGAGCAAAAGCGCAAGCCTGGGATGATCTGTATGATGAACTTGAAACAGCAGATGGAGTGAACAAAGGATATTACCCATATTAGGGAAATTACGAATAACTAAGAATTAGTGCTTATCGATGAAGACAGGATTAAAGAGAGATGGGCCGAATATTTCTAAACGCTCCTAAATGAAGAAAATCCTAGGAAAGTTCTTAGCGACTGAACTCCAAATCCTCGAACAACGCCAAGAATAAGTCGGGAAGAAGTAGAGAAAGCATTAAATAAAATGAAGATCGGAAAAGCTACAAGTCCTGATTGCATACCTGTAGAAGCGTGGAAGAGTTTGAGACCAGAAGGAATAGATATTGTATGGGATCTAACGCAAAATATCTACGAACAAGAGAAAATGCCGACTCAATGGAGGGATACTGTTAACGTACGAATTTTTAAGGAGATATATACAGGATTGTGGAAAGTATAGAGAAATCAAACTATTATTAGTCACATGAAGATTTGGGAGAAAATTATAGAAGGAAGATTACGAGAAGAAACATCAATAGAAGAAGAAGAATATGGATTTATGCCAGGAAAAAGTACAACGGACGCAACTTTTATATTAAGGATTGCATCTAAAAGCAAAATGGATTGCGTATGGTCTTTATTGATTTGGAGAAGGCCTACGACAGAGTACCACGTCAGGAAGTATGGAGATGCTTGAGAAAGAAAGGAGAGCCAGAGAAATATGTAAGGATAATCCAAGATATGTATACAAGAGCTAGAACTCAGGTAAGAAGTAGTGTGAGATTGAGACGCCAAATCCCTGTTATGGTTAGATTACGCCAAGGTTCAGCCTTAAGCCCGTACCTCTTCAACGTTGTCATAGACGTTATAACTCAGGATGTGAGAGATGAAGGTGTGATGTTTAACGATGATATTGTACTATGCAATACTAATAGGGCAGAACTTCAAAGAAAAGTAGAGAGTTAGAGGAAGTCTCTTGAAGATAGATGCCTAAAGATTAGTAGAAAGAAAACTGAATATCTTGAGTTTAACCGATAAGGAAATGTAGATGTGATGTTGCAAGAAGAACGATTGAATAAAGTGAAAAGTTTTAAATATTAAGGCCCAACTGTAACTGGGAATGGCGATTTGGACTCGGAAATAACACACAGAATTCAAGAGGCATGGCGAAATTGGAAGAAAGTAAGTGGCGTTCTCTGCGACCGCAGAATCACGGTGAAGAATAAAGGGTAGACCAGCAATGATGTACAGAGCAGAAACATGGCCAGTAAGGAAACCACAACAAAAGAGATTAGATGTCACCGAAATGAAAATGTTACGCTGGATGTGTGGAATAACAAGAAGAGACAAGAGTGAGAAATGAGAGTAAGAGGTACAACTAAAGTTGTAGAGATATCTAAGAAGATACAAGAAAGAAGACTGCAGTGGTATGGGCATTTAATGAGGAGAACAAATGACTATGTAGTCAGAAGAGTGATGGCAATGGAAGTTGAGGGCAAGAGAGGTAGAAGGAGGTCAAGGACGAAATGAATGGATAGGGTGAAGAATTATCTCGGCGAGAAAGGTTTGTCAGGGAAAGAAGTTCAGGACAGGGCTTTGTGGAGAAGACTCATCAGAAACGTCGACCCCACGTTGCTGGGGAAAGATGGAGAGAAAGAAGAAGAAGTGAAACTTTACCTCCCAAAAAATTGGACAGAATTTGTGAAATTATTCCATCTCGTATGATAAAGGAAAACTTAGAAAAGAACTGCTTTCCTTTGCTGAAGTGTGGCCTTAGATCAGAGGAACCA
>JAGDQP010027010.1:0-13828 GCA_022664845.1 Lepisma saccharinum
TTGCTGTTTGCTTTGTGTATGATAAAAAGAAAAACAATTTAACCTGATTTTCTGTCCTATGTCTGTAAGTTTTGTGATCAATGTTCCCATTACATATAAAGAAAATAAATCTAACCTGACTTTTTAAACCTATTTCAATGAAGCAGATAGTTTTCTCGAAAGCAGAAAGGAAGAAAATGTAATGTTCTACAAAAAAAATAAAATGAGGCAGGCGGGATTATAATCAACAGGGAACTTGGTTTAAGTAATTATTGCTGTTGAGTTTGTAGGTAATAGTCTGTATGTCAACTGTTATATGCAGTACTTATAAGTTGGTTGGGAACAATTCTTAATTGTGTTTACGTCTTGTTCACTTACTAAGGATAATCGTTATGTTGTAACCATTCTGTTTAAAAGAACCACAATTACAAGATCAGATATTAATTAACCTTAAGTTGGGTGTGAGTTAGATCAACAACGAGAAGTGAGTGCTTACTTGAATCACAGTTCGCTAGCATTACCTTGTGCTCTTGATGTATTCCAACATCTTCATTTCAACAGCCGATTCCTTTCACCTTCAAGTTGTTATTTTTCAATTTTCAATATAATTAATTGGAAACTTGGTAAAAAAAAATATTCCGTGAATATATTGAATCTAAACGAACTTGAAGGAGCAAGTGAAACACCTTGTTTTGCTAAAATATGAAAACCAAAAACATAAGTGTAAATTATGTTGAATAATTCTAATGCTGTGTAGTAAAATAACTTTAGCATTTCGTAAGTTTTTATATGCTTTACACAAATGTTTCACTCATATTTTAACCATAAGACAAAGCTTTTAAAGCAATATTGTTGTTACCAGGGTTTTAAATTAATTTTAACTTCGAAACTCCTCCGGATCGTTCAAAATATCGACTGTCATGTTGAGTTAGCTTAACTTATATGAATTTCAGTCGTCTTTGACTGGGCGTAACGTCCTTAGTCCTTTGAAATCAGATCCGAAATAATATACTGAACATGGTGATTATTCATCCGGGGGAGTATCCAAAGAACACCCCTATTGTTAATTGGCAATAATTAGGCTTTTAAAGTTTTCAGCGATTTAAAAAGTTTAGCAAATCGGATATAAAGTAAATAATCAGACTTAATACCAATAGCATTCGGAAAAGAAGAGCTGTAAAAGTGAATTATATGAATCGTGTGTGCTAAACTGCAATCAAGCCTAGTTTTAAAATATATACAATATACATATAAGTACACTTTGCCATTCTGAAGTTCATAAGTGGACAATAAGTAAACACACTCTATGTTTCTTTTAGAGTTAATACGAGATAACATTTGGATATTGCTGTTATTACATCTTTAACTTCACTCTAATGTTTTATTGGTTTATGGACAATAAAGGAATATAAAACACACAAAATTGTACCATTTTTTATTTCAATTTATATTTATTGTTTAAATGTTCCTGTTTTTTTTTAAAAATAACTTAGTACATCAAGTCGTTGTAAAGACAAAAGGAAGGTAACAAGAGGTGAAGTATTATGAAAGTCAACAAATGAGATGGGATTTGAATTTTTTTTGTCTTTAAATATATATATATAGAGAGAGGATAAATTGCAATTTACCTTTACTTGTTCATTACAAAATACAAAATGAAATAATTAAAAAAAAAGAAGGAAACATCGCACAAACATCATAATATCAGAACAATTGAATTGAATAAATATGCCACGAAGGTGGGGAGGAGTGGTTTCAACCATTTAATATTTTGTTATTATCTTTTAGTGTTTTTTTTTGTTTGTTTGTTTGTTTGTTATTTACGAGGCACTCTGAAGCTCATCTGAAAAAAGAAGCAGACTTATTACAGATTTTTTTTTAATACTTTACAATACAGTTGAGAAATAGCTAAATTAATAAAATGAGGCTTTTTTTTTTCAACGTTTTTTTTATCAATATATAGTATGTACATGTACAGATATATATATATATATGTATAGCACCCATTTATAACACTCGGACGAAACTGTAACTAATATCACAATCCCCTTCTGTTGTTCTCTTAAATAATTTTATAAGTTATGTATGTACATCCACACATCTTGTTTTTTTTTAGTAAATATAGGATGTGTTTTTTTTATATTCATTAGTAATTATACAGTATTTTTATACAATACTTTATACATAATACAGGCAGTATTGAGTGGAAAGCAACACCATAATAATATCAACAAAAATACGTGTTCTGGTTTCTTATTTTTATTTTTATTATTATTATTATTTACTTTAGAGCACTAGTCAAAAAGACCAAGAACATTTCTCTGTTTATTCTTTGCCTAATCTCAGGTACTAACTATGACTGTATAACTATAGTATTAGTTTGAAAATATGTAGTACTTTTTTATCTTTTAAACTCATTTTGTTTTCTAACTTTTCTCATATAATTTTACGTGTACTCTATATTTCCACATAAACTGTGGATATTATAATAGCTTCCCAATGGAAAGTATATAATGTGCGGTATGTATATATATACTATTATGAATATATATATATAAATATCTAGCTTATCTGTTTAATGAACTGTACATAGTCTTTTAGTAAGAGGTAACTAGATTTCATGAAACCTAGTTTTTCCTTATGTTCCAAACAGTGCTTGAGTATAATGATACATGTGGTAGTTAACAGTGTGTATACTGATAAATTTTCTAATTCCTTGTACAAAATGAAGAGAGTCTATCAGTCAATTTTTTTGTGTGTGTGTGACATAATAACGTACCATTTCAAAGTTTTTAGAAAGTTGGTCAGTTTATATTACTATTCGTATCTAATTCTATACTAGTATAATGTATGTTAACGTGTGGATTAACTAGTATACACGTTAATAACTGGCATAATGTACAAAGGCAGCGATATGTTTTATTTTAATGAGTGCAAGCCTACTAGAATTTGTGTTTTATCTTTCTTTAGTTTAATGTAACGGTTCATTTGAAGGTTAAAATAATATGTGAAGGAAAAGGAATTATAAAATGAAAATAAAAAAATACAGCATATAAGATTGAAGATGAGTATGATTTAAAATTAATGAAATTGCTAAGTATGGTAAGCGGAACGAGGAAAAGATATAAATAAATAAATGAATAAGACGAAGATTTAAAAATAATAATAAAGTTTTATTAAATCATAATTCGTCTTATTGCGTATAGATGTCAAACTTTGACCAAATATATTCTTTTCTCACGTTTTGTTTATTATTGTGTATTCTGAGTAGGCTGTATTCAGATAGTTTTATTAAATAGATATCGGATTTATTACGTTCTAAATAATGAATTTAAATTTTATTGTTTGCATTCTGAATTTGATTGAATCCTAGAATACATATATTGTTCATTCAGATATTAATTCTATATATATAAAAAAAAACTATTTTTTCTACAGTTAAGATGGCCTACTGTTTAATTTCTTTCGAAGCCACTTGTTATTTTTTTTATTGAACGTTCTATCAACTTTCTTTTTACTTCATGCCTTTCTATTTAAGTTAAATATTTTGTTCTTTCAATTGTAAATATAAATTCTACACAGCAATTAAAATGTATAATATTTTTTAATGTTTTCATGTATGACTTCTTATATCTGAAAATAGTGGGGAAAACATTCCAAAACAAGGAATCAAATGTGTTTTTCATGAGATGTTCATATCTTCTTAATTTACTTTCCTTTTTTTTTTTTGATTTTGACTTCTTCCAAGCTTTTTCATTATAATAATACAGGATAATTGAAATTCCGGTGTAGGCAATTCATGTTAATTTACTGGCCAAACAGTAAGTTTTGTCTGTGTGAAGTACCACAGTTAATTTAAATCATAGCCCAAATAAGAAGAATTTAATTATTAATTAAATTCATGAAAGTGTAGAGAATAAGCTGATCTATTAAACAAAATCGCTTTATAATAACATGCAAGTTATGGAAGGAAACGTTTTCATTTAAAGAAATATTACACTGATAAAATATTTGTGTTAGTTCCATCAGTTTACTTCCAGCCTGTTGATTCTTTCTTTGCATTTATGACGGTTACGTGAGATTATCAGAGTCGAAAATATTAGGCAATATGGAAGATATGAATTCTTGCAAACAATGCCTCGTACTGTCAGTTTGGAAGACTACAACTTAACAATAATGTCATTCTATTTAC
This sequence comes from Lepisma saccharinum, assembly GCA_022664845.1. Taxonomy (NCBI): domain Eukaryota; kingdom Metazoa; phylum Arthropoda; class Insecta; order Zygentoma; family Lepismatidae; genus Lepisma; species Lepisma saccharinum. The sequence continues at coordinate 4,172 of JAGDQP010027010.1, forward strand.
TTCATAACTTATTGGATTCGAAAAGAACATTTGATATTTGTATTTTTTTGTTCAAAATATTATTTTAAAAAATTCTAAATACAAAATTGTATCATTTTATTTTGTAGCTTGGTGCGAGTTCAAAGTCAAAGGGGCTTTCTCTTCTGAGAAAATAAATTAGCACCTACACAAAGAATGGTTCTTTTATTTGATAGATGGCTAGTATAGTGATTTTCGTCTTTATATTTTAAAATTTTCTTCTGTTTGTAATTTGGTCCGCTCTTTCACATTCATCTGTGTTTAAATACACCAAAACGAGGACTTTGATACCAAGTGCGTGAAATAAATTAAAGACAGGTGAAATATAATCTTTCTTTTCATGTTGGTTTTTATTTCACTTTTTTTTAGATATAAGTAATTTTAATGTACACTGTCTAGACATTTACACAAATAAATGAAACTATTTTTTTAAAAAAGAGAAAGTCTTGACCTTATCCTTTCATATTTAATTTATTTAATTTTTGGAAAATTGTACTATCTTTCATTTCGGCTTTCTTGTGCGCAAAATGTTGTAAATTACTTGACACCAACGCGGCGGGCACTGTTCCACACAATCAAGCGCACCATCACAAACTATATTGCAAAATGAAAGAGCAATGTTCCCAAGTATAACGTCTGAAATTTCTATCATAATCTGTCATGGTCTGGCTAATAAAGTAGCGGGACTGGCAACGAAAGTATGTATAGCAGTGGAGAGCGCATGCACGGTGAGGCTTTCTTCAGGCTTCGGTAAAGTGATGAAAGAACGCCGGCAGCGCTATTGCTCGTAGTATCGACTGTCAGCAGCGATTGAGGGAAGAGTTACGCCATCGTGTTGCTGGAAAAGTCGTGCAAGTGAAAGTCGAGCAGCACATTAACCTGGTTCCTAGTCAAATTGAAATCACCAAGGGACTGTATTCAAATGTTAAAGGAAGTGTACGGTGATAATGCAATGTCACATGCAAGGTGTTTTATGAGACCACTGCACAAGTGCTTCCAGAAGTCTTTCTGGACCTGGGTGAGGTTTTCTCGTGTTTAATTTTTGCTCAGACCTTGCGACTGTTCTAGTGCTCTTGAAAAATTTTCCGGATCTTTACCGATGTTGACCATATCTGTTATCATCAGGATGCCTAGTCGGCGACCTTTACGAACAATACTGAATCAATTATCACCACATTTTCTTGAAAAGGCATAAGGTCTTAGCGAAAATGTTACCAGAAAACCTCAACCAGGATCAGAGAGACTTCCGGAAGCACTCGTGCACTGTTTTCATAAATCATCTCGCACGTGACATTTCATTATTATCGTACACTTCCCTCAACAATTGGACACACCTATGATGATTCAATTTCAGCAGGAATTTTTAGGTTAATGCCCTGCTCGAGTAAAATTTGCGCATTTTTTTTCTGACAAACACGATGGTGTACCTCTTCCTTCAATCGCTGCTCACATACTAACTACGAGCGACAACATTTCCGGCGTACTTTCGTCACTTTACCAAAGCTTTCTGCTTGCTCAGCGTGTATGGGCTCGCCACTGCTACACGTATTCTTCCAACAGGTTTGTTAGTCTCGTTATTTTTTAGTCAGACCTCGTATATATTATGTATTCTACTTATAATATTGTTCTCATGGATCGTGTTTCATACTTAGGAGCACTTGAAATCTGTGAAACATATATGATTGGATTTATATGGTATAAATGATGTCATTGCAGTTTGGTGTTTAACTTTAGAAGTTGATTTTCTTAAAATTCCTTTATACTATCCACAACTATTTATTTATATTTGTGCTAATACTTTATAAATTTCTACGTAGAATCCTTAAAACAATGTCAGTTTTAAAACAAAAACAGGTATGGTATGGTAGACGCAAATTGATGCACAAAATTTTCAGTGTTCCTGTATGATTATCATCATTTAAAATTAGATAGGTAAAATTAGAGTTAGTAGATAAAATTGCAGAGGTAATCGAATCAACATAACTTACAGGTATTCCGGCAATGGATCTATGTCTGTAAGATATGTTGGTTTTGATGCCTGCGATTTTACCCACTCACATGATTACCTATGTAATTTTATATATTTATCTTGTTCACGATGCTCAAATAACACGTTCTACAGATTATATGTACTAATAAAAATAACGTACGCACACAGATACACAGACATTCGAGCTAAAGACATCTATATCACTAGTTAGTGTACGAATAAAATGTCTCTTCTACTTCAGAAAGGAGTTCGGCTGTATTGTGACGTATCTCCTGATTTGCTTCAGAACACTTGACACGAACTTTAGTTTACTGTATCACATTTTAAGTGTTTTAGAATTTCAAAGCTGGCGTGGAATATTACTCAGTTGCTACGTGACTTATGCAGTGTTTTACGAGTCATTCGGTAGATCGTACTTTATTACGCATACTTATTAATTCCTGCCTAACTACTGGTCCATAATGGAAATTTCAGCATTACAAAGTTAGCCACCCACAATTATGCAATTTCATCGCGAACTTTTTCTCCTGTAACATTTTATACTTAAACTTTCCGAAATTTCATTCGTCGAAACGATCTTGCGAGTTAGTTGACGATTATATATATATAAAGCAAAGACAAAAGTGTAGTGTTTGAAAATGTAGGTTCAGTTTCAATTCAATACAATCAATTTCGTGTTTGGATTTTGCAATTTTGAAGCACTTCGATCAAGTCTATGCGGACTAACTATCTCTGTTAATACTAGGTTTGTATGTACAGGAAATTAATTTCCGTGCGGTAACTAAATTAACTCCCATTTGTGTACGTGACGCAATTTATCATCAACTTCCAATGCATCATGTTTACAGAGATTTTAAAATAATTTCGATGGTCGAAGATCTAGAAGGATCCTTTTGTGCCGAATAATGGATCTTTGATAAGAAACTGATCGATTTTAGGATACAACGTTTGTAGTGCATTGAACTTTCGTTTAAGAGTGAATTAGGTTGGCACAGGTGGGTATAAATTGAAACTAGAGTCTGTCGAATGGCGCACAAAGACTGCATAATCATTGTACAGTTGAAGATCACATCTTCTGAGACATGTATATGTAGAATTATTCTTTTGTCTACTAGCAAAATATGTTTTAAACGCACATGAAGAATAAACAGGCTGGAAGAATATTCGTATTGCTAGATATTTGCAGTTCATGTGGTAAGTTTTGCAATTTCCTTAATTTCCATTAACAATTAGAAAAAAATGAAACTTAAATTGTTTCTATACGTTTTGTACTGTTCCTTTTTCACCAATAAAACTGAAATAATTAAACAAATAGAAAGGATTTGGTTGATTACTTAGAAAAAAAAATGTTCACATTTTAATTTGATCAGATTTTTACACTGCCTTCCTTTAAGTACGGTATTTGTATAATTGTGATGTGTGATATATTTGATTTTTTTTTTTAAATCTGAAATTGTAAAGTGATATTAGAAACTTTAAAATTGTATTAACAGTTTTCTGTTTATTATTTAAATAGCATTTTTACCCTCTTTTTCTCAGGCCTTGATAACAACAATCTTTTATCAATATCGCACCTACATATCAAACAAGCAAACATTCACTCATGTAACAAAAATTTTGGGGAGGAGGTAAGGATGAGAAAACTTAACAGATATATTTAACACTGTACATGGACGACGTAACATTTTTTTTTTTTGGAGTAGGGGGAGGAGATGGATAATTTACACTCAGTACAGTTTAATTCATTCTTTCACTTTGGTCTTGGTGTCACTTAAAACAGTATTTTTTAGAAACTTGACGTGTAGTTAACACTAGAAGAATATTTGTTATAATCACAAATAATGTCCAATGTTTTTCATATTTTTCCATTATTTTTTGTTTTTCACTTCTGCTTGCACACATTTCTAAGTTTTGTTTTGCATTGGAGAAACTATGATAGGAGCACAATACATTACATTTTGTGGCAAATTGTTTGTATATTATAGCCACAGTATGAACAAATAAATAAGTGTTACACTTTATTTTATTATTATTTTTTTTCACTAAATGGGGGAGTTGATATTGAATGTCGGAGCAGGTTGTGTTTCTTGATTTGACCAACTTAACAAAAAAAAAGTTCTTTAATGCGTACCGTTTTATTTCAATTTCAGAATATACGAAAGACTCATGGCACAATCCATCATCACATATGTTCCAAATCCATTTCGTTGCTTCAATGGTTAAACAATTCTCAAGAAACACTAGTACAACACTGTTGAGTTTTCTAGAACAATTTTTTTTTCTCTGCATAATAATGTTTAAGCTATATCAGTATTGTGAATTATCTCTACAATTTTATACTCTTTTATATTTTAATTTATTTAGAACTTCTTTGTTTTCATCTCACTAATATACACTATGTATACACTTCCTATTATTTTTTTGGTCAACTGATATATATATATATGTATGTATGTGTGCTTATTTAAATGTACGTGTGTATAAACGTAGTAAGATTCTGCTCTGGCGGCCTTTAAGCTGGCTTTATCCCTTTGTGGTCTTTTTCCAGTCCATAGTGTAAGCAGAAGATATAAAAAAATGGTTTGGAAAAGAAAATGTGTAATTTGAAGTTATTTAAAAATATATATTTATTTTATAAAAAAAAAAAGAAAGAAAGAGAGAATAGTTTGCAAGAAATCTACCTTTAAACCTCAGAGGGTCTAAGTTGGTATTTATAAGTTTCTTTTGTGAGCCATTTTTGCTTGTTTTGTTTGATAGAAATCATTATCTTTGACATTACTTGTCTGAGAAAAGAGATATTCAGATTCTATTCGTCTACCATGTTTGGTTTTACTTCCTTTTTAAAAAATGTAAAAATAGAAGCTTCTAGAAAAAGAATAATTTAGATATCGAGGAAGTAACATAGATAATGTATTTGGTACTAACAAGCATCACAAGAAGCAGTGAACCATTGAATGGTTTGTTGAAGAACACAGATCACAAGAAAGAAGTTCTCTCATTTCTATTCAGATGAATAGCTTTGTTTCTTTCCAACTTTATAAATACATTTGTATTTTCTTTTCTTTTTATATATCAAATGATATGGACATAGTAGCAAGAAGGTGAAAAATAAACATTTACATATGTTGATGGAGGGTTTAAGTGGTTTCTTAGTTATCATTGGGTCCATCGGAAAAAGTGGAAGGAGATCTTATTGCGGGTGGAGATGCTGAAGAAGCAGAGGCTGTAAAAAGACAGGCCGCCAGCCACTGTTGTAGTCAGATTTGAGTCTGACGTGCAATGTGCTTTAGTTCTTGGAGTTCATGAATTTCATTGTTGTTCCCATTGGAACCTGGTTTATCTATAATGAGTGCACAGTTGCTGTTTGTATCTGAGTCTGTTCCGTCGTTCAAATGATTTAGTTTTGCGTGATGCAACGGTGTGTTCTGAAGACTGTCGGAAACTACCGTGGTCACTGACGGTTTCGCGTGGTGGTGGTGATGATCGGCATTTGGGGTTGGCGGAGAGTTCATACCACTAAGTCCTAATGCTTGTGCCAACTCTGGAAACGGTTGGCGAGTCTCTCCTTGAAGCACTTTGATCTTTTGAATCATTTCTCGGATCTCATACCGGAGAATCCCGAGAAAACACAATTTTAGGAAGGCTATGACACAGTAACCGATCACAAAGAGTACGTCGGCATTTTGGCGAAGCCAAAATAAGAGTTTCTCTTCACACCCTGTAGTGTATATGTCACTCAGTGTGGATGTATTCCACAAGAACGTCCCAGCTGGGAGCGGCACTGATTTGGTTGCACTCTCACTCACACCATCTTGAGTCCTGGAGTGTTGTTCTAGGACGTGACTTTCAGACTCGTTCACCGCTGCTATTGATGTACTTCTCATGTCTGCGTCTCTTCTGAAAGAAGACTTGCGTGATGGATAACAGCAAGACTCTGGAATAAGCAGTCCTTTCAAAGAAACTCCTTGAAGAGCTTTAATTTGCATATCGTACCACACTGTACTGTTAAAATCTTCCGGTCTTTCCACACCACAACATTGACTATCTCTCTGCAAAGAGTTCCACAAGTCTGTGAAAGCGGTATCAACACCGTACTCCGCTGCTAGCCGCTGCTTCAAACTCGGTCGCAAATCGGAACAAATTCTGTCAAACCTAAATATCCACACTAAACCAATAATAGCGTCACCACACAGAAGACCTAACAAGAGAAGCCAATAGATATTAAGAAGACGTTCGTTTAGTCTTAACGCACCAAAACAACCAATCACTTGTAAGATACTGCTTTGCGTCGCCAGGGCTAAATAGGCGTAGATAAAAGTTGGATGATATAATTTGATACCTGGGATGAGGCTTCGCCTACTGTCACTAATCACATGACCCGCAACACACATGAATCCAACGACACTGACGAGTAGCACAGCATTGCAGGTATAGATCCACAGGCGGTAGTAACGCATTGCCTTCTTCAGAAGCATCACAGAAATGGCGTTGCAGGGAATGAGGTCAGAAGATGCACAATATATATAAATATATAATAGATATGAATATCAACACCTGTTTGAACGAATCAAATAAAAAAAAAAGGAAGATTCCAATGGCAGAATGGGGTTTTGTTTTTCACTGCTTGTGGAATTGGGGTTCGGGAAGCGCCGTAATTATCAACATTAAACAATGTTCCATATCTTGACAGATTTTTGGTGATAAGTCTCTAGTTTCCTGTTGTGTCGTTTACAGAAGATAGTTTATGTTCATTTACGTAGATACAACAGAAAGATAAAAAAAAAAAGATAGTCATATATATGTTCACAGTACGCTTGATGAAGGATTTCTACAAGTTAGGAGTACCTAACTGTTATATTTCTTCTTTCCTTTTTTTTTAAAAAAAATATGATCACTGTTGTTTATATTGTGCTTTATTACGTAATGGAAGATGCATACGAATGATACCCATTAAATAACAATAAATCACCAATAGCATCATCGTCGTCTGACATTGTTCACTTCCTTCCACAAATGTATCAATGTTGTTGAACGAAGGCACAAGAGGGCGACGGTGAAGAGTGACAGAGGTGACTGAATATTATGAAACAAGGTTCACATTTTACAACAAAATGAAGAATAACGTTCACACACTAATATTTATCAATTTGAACAGTATTTCCACAATGTAAGTTTCGCTCAGTCACTCCAGTGATAGTACTTAAAAGTGTACTGATGAAGAAACACACAAAACAATCCGAGAAGGTTTTCAAGATGATACTCAAAACGATTCTTCTAGAACTAATAACATACACTATCACTTCTTTTGTCGGTTAATATGCGCACTGGCTGACGATGATGTTTGTTGGAAGATATTTGTGTGTTGTTTGGGCGCGTGCTTGATTTTTTCCTTTTCGATACTCGTCACACACACATAACGTCCACTTTGGCTGGAAGCAAGGGAATGTTTGTGGGTGGGAACTGGCAACGTTGTAGGGAGACGGGTCACTTGCCAAAAGGGTGATTTTTTTTGGAAGTAGCTGCCAAAACTGGTACTTTTTTTTTACTTCTTTGATTTTCTTCTGAGTTCTTTTTAATCTTCTTTAATATCACAACTAAAAGAGTTGGGCAAACACGGAAGGTCAGGGTATAAAGAGATTGAATATATCATTTCCCTACACCTGATTGCAGCTGCTGCTGTTTCGTTTCGTCACCACGAGAGGAACTTTTCTCTTACTTTGAAGTCTCGAGTTGTTGGTCCACGTCACTCTCTCAAAAACTTTGCCAAGAACAAATCTGCAACGAGAAAAGATAGAAAAAAAAAGTTTAAAATCTTATAGTATCAAACATAATTATTTACGTACATGATTTAAAGAAGACCCTCACTTTTCCTTCATGCTGAATTATTTTTTTAAAATTCAGTACATAAGACAATAAGGACAAATAAACTGTATTTATGGACGTTTTTCCATATTGTAACCTCTTATCGGACTTTTTCTTGTTATCTTTCCGCCATTACGTTTTCTTATTTCACCAGTTAGGTTAGATTAGGTTCGTTTTAAGTAAGTTTATATCAGTGTAGGTTACTTTCAAAATACCAAAATAATGACATGCAGCTAACAGGAAGGATCCAGGGTATTTCCTCACGTAATATTTGTAATAATGTCAGGACCGTTTGATTGACTTAACCGCGAGCTTTTTGAGAGACGTCATGATGTATTTCTAAACCTTTTTTCTTGTTGCTTTCCAGATTGGATTTAATTAAATACTTGTTGAAACTTTGATCATATACTGTTGCTATTTTCATGTATTATTTTATTATTATTTCAAAAGTTTTAGTGATTGATTTTGTGGAGTGTTTCTGTTTCTTGAAAATTAAATATACCCTTAATATGTATTGAACTGCCTTTCCCAAGCTGACTTGTAACTATTTCTCTTCTTATAATAATCTCACGTTTAATGATTCTTGTTTCGATTTTTCTTCCTCTCTGATACGTATATAATTTTCAATAATGTCAATTGCTTTTGTATTCACCTGGAATTTTATGTCTTGTCCTTCGTAGTTTAGTTTTGGCTCCTGATTCTGTAGTATGAGGGTATATTTAAAGTACTCACCCAGAAAGAATATTTGAAATTAGAATCAACGAATAAGAGCTAAGAAGTTATTATACTGAGAAGTTTTGAAAGGGTGGAACATTTCAGCATATTTTATTTTCAAGAAATAGAAATCCTTCACAAAACAACAATAACTGTACTAAACTAAATAATTGAAAGAATACTACAATAATTGAAAGAATACTAAACGAATACATTGAAATATAACAATGCATGATCTAAACTCGAACTTCTTCAAGGTTATAATGAAATCCAATGTGGAAAGGAACAACAGAAAAGTTTAAATGTATATCATAACGTCCTTGAAGAGGTTGAAGAAAGAAACGCTCGTAAGACTACTCGAAATGTTACATAACGAAAACCCAAAACGAGGCTACACATTTTTCTTTCCAATTTGATAATTTTTTCTAAATTTTGTTCTCAGCTTGAAGGGGAGAATTTGTACTTTTATTTTAAGATGATTGCTACGATTTTAAATACGTAATAAATACCTAAAATTTAATTTTCTTAGAAATAATAGGATTGCTTTTTTATTTAAAAAAAAAAGGAAAAATAACATAACAAACATCTCCACGGCGATGTAGATTGTTTTCACACCAGTAGAGTTGATGTCAATGATCTAATGGATTGAGAAATGCTTTTTATGCACAGATGTTGGTCAAAATTTGCTAATTGATCAGTGACAGGAAGTCGGGAGATCTAGCTTTTCTCTGTCCATTTTGCAATTAATTAGAAATGTTACTTTAGGACTGTGATGGGGGGACGTATTTAAAAGAACCTAAGAGATGAGATAATGCGGATCTGTTTTAGTGACTGGGGAGATGCGAATAGAGTCTATTATAATTTTTGTAGTAATCTTAAGTCATACTAGCATTTCAGTAATAAATTAGAGAAATTTTAAGCTCAATGGAAAGAAAATTAGTCGGCGTTGTATAAGAGGTTGGCACCGATAGAGGTCACGACTGTTGTAACACTGTCTTACAAATAGCTGTGTCTTCTCGGACATTGAGAAGTGCTATGTCATATGTATTCTGTTCGATGTGTCTATCATGCTT
>JAGDQP010027010.1:14228-25379 GCA_022664845.1 Lepisma saccharinum
CTTCTAAATCAGTAACTATTGCTTCTAGATGGTGAAGCCAGCCACCTCAAAGATGATGTTAGAATTGCATAACATTCACCTCCTCTTCCCATTTCTCAAAGTATTTATTTTTTCTTCGCGAGCCCCTGCAAGGCAGATCTCATAATAGATCAGCTTGAGAAATCTTCTCGTGCGAGAGAGATCATTTCTGGAGTATCCCTGGATGAGAAGAGAGGGAGAAGAAGAGATAAAAAACGGAGAGGGGTAATCAACAATAAGCACTGGACGTTTAATTGGATCGCTCTCGATACTTTTGAGCTTATGACAAAAGTCCAACACAACATCTGATTACGCTAATTAAAAGAGACATACAACAAAGAGTCGTTCATTACTAAGAAACACAAACAAAAGGAGAAACTGCTCCGTAATTTCTGTAATTCTCTCTATCTTTGTCCTTTTCTCTCACAATGAGTACATCATTGGATAACATAGTTTATAACAAACACACTTCCAAATAATGTTTTATTTTTGAGAACATATATCTACCTATGTTCGTAACAAATAAATACTTTAGCATGAAACTGTGACACAATAGGTAAGGTGATCTACTATGTTTTTCGTGTTGTTTTTAAGAATTATATCTACACAAATATTACGTACACTTGATTCACAGAGAGAGGCCGATGAAAAAAAAAAAATGTCTAAGTTTCAAAACTTGTAAAAGGTGGAAACACTAAACTAATATTATGATGGTTCAATGTTGCTACGTTACACAATTTGCCTAACTTAGAAAATTTTCCACTAGTCATTTTCTATTAACCTAATTGTACATTGCCTTGACAAAACTCTCACAAACTCTCAAAGATAGAACTGTACACCCGATAGTAGAGAAGCTTGAGTCAAACGTGTTGAAAGCTTGATATGTCAAGTATATAAACTTATGTCAAGCTTATCATGTCATCTAAGCTTGAATCATACTTCCTAGTTGGCACCCGACAAGTTTGTCATATCAAACTTATTACAACAAGCATGAAACAGGTCCTGCCACGACACTAGCTTCAAAATATATCAACACAACTGTCTACGTTCAACCTGAATGAAACATTCAATGTCAAGTCAACTTATTACAAACAATTTTAAACTTAAATCAAGCTTGTTACATCAATCATAACTAGACAAGCGAAATTCAACTGAAAATAAAGCTTTCCATAAGTTGTGGAACAGGATGACAAGCTATTTGGAACAATAGTAGACAGTAAACACTTAGCAGTGGTTGTATAGATCATGCAAAGCGGATACATTATAAATGGCGACAGACTGGGGTCAGTAAATGAGCTTTACTGATCTTACAAACTAAAACTTGACCACTATTGGATTTATTATTCTGCTGTTGACGGCAGGTTTTCCAAAGTAAATTTCATCTTCATCATTCTTAGAGCAAATAATCGAGTTTTATTATTATGTTTTAAAACCATGAATGATAATGTTGCTTCCCCATTGTCTTCCACTTCAACGTGCTTCATGCGTTGAAATCTAGCTAATCATGTCTGGGAATAATGTCCAATTGGCCGAATGAATGCAAGAACTGTTGGTCGTTTTCAGATATATAGGACGCGAGGGAGGGGTGATAACGAGTCGTACGTTGTTAAACTGAACTGATTGCACGATGTCGATGAGAAGAGTTGGACATCAGAAGAATGATAGAAAGGGTAGTTCGAGATTGACCTAGACTCTTGTTTTTGGTTTCATTGGCGCATGCGCAGTAGTTACATCGAACGTGTCAGATAGTGTATCTTGGAGAAGCAGTATATCATCACGTTTCTCGTGAAAAGGACGGTCAAACGGACCGAGGTTTTGAGAAGTAAGTGAGCATGGTGTGGAAAGAGAAGACATCACGGGCAAGCATGCATAAACAGAATCAACAGTTTGGTGGAAGGCGAGAGCTGGTGTAAATGATCTGCATAATAGTTTAAGTCTACAGCAGTCGCATCACTGAACATCTTGCGTAACTATGTTGACTTCTTGGAGGAAGGAGGAACAATTAACACTGAGTCACGTCACTGAAAAGCTCCGTACGAGAAGCTATTCTTGTCGACCACTATAATCGTGTAGACTGTAGGAAGCTAGGTCGCCGTCCGTGAATTCGCGGGTTCGAATCCCGCAAGGGGCATGGATGTTTGAGGGTTTTAAAAGAGCACTGTAGTCGTAAAATTGAGCCGTTCGTTGTTACTAAAATGGTTCATACAAAATAAAGTTTACTAAACTATTCTCAAGAACGGATCAGCGAAGCTTAAAGAAACGGTTATTATTCTTCATGACAATGACCGACCCTCTATAGCCAATCTGACATTAGTATCTCCGGCCGAAATGTGCTAGAAATGGAAAATACGCTCCACCAGCCCTTACAATCCTGACTTGGCTCCAAACGACTATAATATATTTGGTATCTTTAAAGAGAATTTGGATGGGATGAAATTCAATACAAAGGAAGAACCTTAGAAGTGTATTCTGGACTGGCTACGCCATCAACACACTTCTTTTTACGCAAGATATCATGACATGTCCACACAAATAACACCAGTGTCTGAACGTTCCTGGATAATACTTTGAAAAATAGACGTCGTTTCGTGAGGCTGCCCTTATTTAGCTTTCTCTGTAGAAAGAAAACTTGGTCAATCTTTAATGACTTTTGTTAAGTACGAGTAATATCAGATTTATATCAGGTATCCATGATGGCCATTCCCGTATTGACAACATATAAGTCCTTGGGGGACTCCTAAATTATAAATAGAAAGAGAAGGCGTGAACAAAATTATCAGGTGTTTCCTTTCAAATAAAAGTGTTTGGTGTATTTAAAGGACCTTTTTAAATAAAATGAATTTTTTTTTGGTTAAGTATTGACATTATAAGTGTTAAAAGTATCCTGGTTTCTGCCTAATAACAATGAATTTTACTAACAACAATTTGCCTGATTTGTACTGCAAGAACTATACTAACCTAATTATTGACTGTATTGAAAGACTAATTCAGTTTACTTTTCATAAAAGCTATTATTTTTTTAAATTTTTATAACATTGTTTGCTGTTAATTTTAAATAAATGACCTTGAACACGTGCGAAATTCTAATGGTAACAGAAACCCCCATTTTCTTCGACCTCTGAACTGAATGGTCCTGAAATAGTGTACCAGAAGGAGTCCATCTCTCGTCGGTTTCATTTGTTTAAAGAATTTGCCTCTTTCGTAGCCAAAATCTAAAAGTTAGGATTTTCTTTTATTTTTTCGTTTCTCTTTATTTTCCAAAACCAAAGATGCAATATACGTAAAAGAGAACAGTGTTGGCAGCCTCATAATGGAATAAATAGTAATGTACAACGAAAGACCATTGTGTGCCAACAGGTTACCAATAACAAGCACATTTCATTAAGGTCTGGTAACCCTGTTTTACAACCATTTGTTTTATTATGAAGCATAAAAAAAACATTCCATGGTCAACAAGTAAAGTAGTCAAGTAGCCCTGAGAGCAAACATGACCTCGACCACGAGAACCACGCGGGATGTTCAAACTGACAAGTATCTGGAAAAGGTCCAGACAGCTGAAAGAGATGAGAGCGAGGAGTGAGAAATTCTTTCGCGCTGTTCATCTTCTAACAAAATCATTAATAATTGTCAGTGATGTCCTGGCATTTCCCACCACAATATAATATCCTTTGGTGTTTTACATAAGCTTATGAAGGGCAAGAGCAAAAGAAAGACGTTGGCGACTGTCATTGATCTAAACACAAGGTTGAAGGCGAGACGGAGATAGTGAGTGAGGGACACAACTGTTTCAAATTTCACAGGATCTTTCCCGAAAGAATACCGCGAAATAAATGTATTTCTTGTACAGTCAGCGCCGAAAGTTTGTACCCAGTCGTAAAATTTCTGCAAATAACTTTGGAATGGACAAATCGATTTGACCATATATTTTGTCAGAAAATCACATTCTCTTTACGTTAGAGGAAGCCGTACTCAAATCGTTCAAAACATTTCTAATTTAGGCATTACTTTTCGGTAAGCTCGCTTACTTTTATCCGTTTCAAATTGTAACAATTCCTGAATGTGCATGAGTTTAATTTAATTATAGGTGAGAGTAGGATAAAACAGAATATTCTAATTAAATAGGATAACCGTTTAATTCTCAAGGAAATTGTTCAATTAGACTTCCAATGTCATCGTGCAGTATTTACAAAGTGACAATGATGACCAAAATTTGGATAAAGTGCAACGGTTAATATTTTTTTAAAAAAGTTTTCTTATCAAATTGTTCTGTGTTTGACCACGTGCGTCAGACTGCAATCCGTTGTTGTGACTGTATTAAAGGTAAGGGTCTAATACAAGCAAATCGTTCCTTAGTTACCCTATCTTCTTTAGTTATCTGAGGGTGCCATATTGTTTTTCATTATAAAGTCGGATAAAATAGGATGCCATGTAGTTTGGCAGAAGGGTTAAAAAACAATTAGCATTGTTCACATAATTGAGTTAACCCAAATTAAAATTCATTAGTAGTTGATAATTATTTTTAGAAATTTACAACTAATTAATAAATTAATATTAGTACATCTTTAATAAAATCTTTGTAGCCTGATTTCTTCGTAAAACTTGATTTTTATATGGGCCAGTCTAGTAACTGTGGACTTCGGCCCGTCACGATTCACCTTTAGCTGTTCAAATCCACACCCATGCCCCTGCCGGGACTCGAACCCAGGACCTTCGAACCGATGGCCTACCGCCGCAGACCACTCGGCCACAATCTTGATTTCTCATTTATACTTCTTATGAAATGCTGTTACTCTTATTTGTGGTTTTATACATCTTCTTTCCTTGTAGTAAAGTAGGTCATTTTCACACACTATTTCTAGAAGTATCCTGTTTTATCCTGTAGTATAAGTTCAATTCTGGCCAAAAGGTGGTTATTGCAGATTTGTAGAACCGCATAAGTCCAATTTTGGCCCAAACGTGGTTAGTACAGTTTTGTAGAACCGCATAAGTCCAATTTTGGCCAAAACGTGGTTATTGCAGATTTGTAGAACCGCATTAGTCCAATTTTGGCCAAAACGTGGTTAGTGCAGTTTTGAAGAACCGCATAAGTCCAATTTTGGCCAAAACGTGGTTAATACAGTTTTATATAGTATTCGGAAGGCCTCACATAATAGTTGCATGATTCTTGTGGTAAACGTGTTAAATAGTGTGCTGCCATCTTCTGTTTCAATACTTATACTAAGAGATCGAAACAACACATACTTTCGGCGTAAGACTAAGCTTCTAGACATGATTGTTTTCTCTCTGGTAAGCTTTCGAAATGTAGACGTAGAGAACAAGGAATAACGCCAAGTAAGCAGGCACTTGAAGACGAAAGAGGAAAAGGAAGAAGACAAATGGAACATCCTTACAATTTATAGAAAAAATCCGAAGCTAAGATACGGAAGAAAAAGTAACATGGGGCTGAATGTAAAGGTCTTTTCTAGAAAGACCTGCCTCTTTGAACAGAATTATTGATGATGATCAAGGTGGTAAATACTTATAATTTTTTTATCTTCTAGAAGGTGTTTAACAAATCCGTAAATTCAATCACTAAATTAGATTTCATTATTGTCTTTTCTGATCGGTAAAAATGGCAACTAAATCACACAAGACTACGGCAATCAATACAAGAGACTCTTTACATTGAAAAAGAAAAAAAATGTTCACAAATAACAAAAATAATTATTGCACCATTTTACTTTTATTTTCTTCTTTTTCGAGTAAAAGTGTTGACATTTTTTATGTTTAACATCTGAATATGCCAAACGAAATCTTTACATTTTTACGACGAGATTTATTGCCGTCGTAATGGCTCGGCAGCGTTTTCTTACAATTTATTAGCTACACTTTCATCTCTTCCTTTTTTTCGCTGTACATCTTATCTGCAGTTCTTTTCAGAAAAGAATAATGATTGGTTAAGCAAGTGGAAAGGAGGAGTTACATTCTCTTCAGCATATTTTGTCTTTGATTTTATGTTTCCTCTTTGGTTCTGTTTTTGTATGTATGTTGAGCTCATTCTTTTATATATATATGTTTTAAAATACATTTTCTTTTGCCAACTAAATTGACTTGACTTTACATCTTTTTGTAAAATATAATGTTTATAAACTGTTATTTCTTAAGGCTGTGTTTCTTTCCATGGCTTGTTTTATATTTTCTTGCCTGGATTTTGCTTTTGTCTTGAAGTTCTTTGTGCTTGGTAATTTTTTCTTCTCCTCTTTAAAGCATGCACTGTCTAAAAAGGCAAACTAAAGGAAGAATCTTTTTTTTTTTAGCTTGCTGTGTCGTCATTCTTCATTTACTGTGTCGTAGTCTGTAAATTAATTGTCTTCTTTGTCCGAAAAAAAAAGTTGTTTTCTTTTCCTTTCTTTTTTCGTTACCATGTTTCTTAATTCAATGAAAAGAAAAAGCAAGTTGCAGAGAAAACCCTCGTTCCGTAAGTGAGTATTGGGTTCAATTCTTTCAAGAGATTTCATAACTTCCAACTTTTTTAAATTTTCCGGGGTACTTTAAATCTTTTTTTTGGTGGTGGTGGGGGAAATTAACAATACCAGAAGTACAATAATTATGATAAGTTTTCTTTCTACAGTGCTATCTTTCTGTAGTAATTATTTCCGTAAACTAGACGATACGTAAATGAAATAGACAAACCCTTGGTAATTATTGAATAACTTAAGTCATTTCTTTTTACAATTGAAGGGTACTCAGGAAAAAACAACATAGTCCAAACACTGTGAAAATGAGGTTATAATGGCATATTATTGCTCAATTAGGTAAGTTCCTTGTGACAAATTGAGAAATTGAGATGAGGATCAATCAACCGAGTCAGAGACAATTCAAGATACCGAGAATAATGCAGAAGCTTAGGGAGTGTAACTTTGTTTTCTTTCTTCCTTGAAAATCCAGTTTTTGGACTATGTTGTTTATTCCTGACTACCCTTCAATTTGGAAAGAGGCTCTCAACGTCAACCATCATTGTAAAACTATCTATCTTCTGTACGCACATGCATCTCTCTTTTTTAATTACCCTTTGGTTGATTGAATTCTTATTAACATCTTATTCGAGCAGGTAAGCTGCTGAGTATGGAATCTACAATTTTTGGTAAAGTAGACTCCTCGCAACTCCTTTCAATGGACGTCGACAGGAATTGAACAGGAACAGAATTTACCCCATTAACAATCACTGATCTGTCAGATGACTTAATGTGACCTGTATAACTAAATGTTGTATTGAGATTATATGTACAGATCTCTCCCCCTCTTCCAACGATTGTACAAAATATAGACCCCTCTAGACTTGAGGACATATATCCGAACGGTTTAGTTCCTAGAGCATCCGAGTAGTCCTGGGAATGATTCCCGTGGCCGTCCATCCTGGCTGACTTTTTCCCAAGATTTTTGTCACACTAGACAAATGCCGGGATGGTATCCTTAAACTAGACCCTGGCCGACTTCCTTCCCACAACATTTTTCCACCTTAACATGGACTGACATGAGTCAAAGTTATCTAAACGCGACTCAATTCAATTGACAACGTATAACTTTAACAATCTATAAAACGCGTAAGTGTAAAGTTATTTTTAGCTCTCCCCCCGCCCCTCAGTGATCCTCTTTTAACCTCACCTATTCCGTGTATCTATAACGCACGATAACGCGTCAACCAAAGCAGGTAGCAAGAAAGTAATTTTAGATTCGATATATGGAATCGATGTATAAAAATATCGAAACTTTGATATTGAATCATATTGATATTTGATATAGTGGATATTTCAATATTTCGATTCGATATTTCAGTTTGATATTTCGATATGACATTTGGTTTGATATTTCGGTTCCATATTTCAGTTCAATATTTCGATACGATATTTCGGTTTGATATTTTAGTTCGATATTTTGGTTTTTCGTTTCGATATTTTAGTTCGATATTTATTATATACTTCGCTACTTGAAATCAATATTCAGTTTGATTTTTCCGTTCCTCATTTCGATATCTTGATAGTTTGGTTCGATATTTAAGTTCGATTTCGTTAAATATAGATATTCAATTATAAATATCGAACATACCTAGTTCAAGGACCTCAATATATTGGGTCGGCTTTAATCTAATAACTCTCAAGATGGTAGGTCCTTTGCATCAGTTTAGCTTTCTCCATTTGAAGAATTGAGGCTAGTTTCATTACGTACTTCACTACGTTGTAATCGGATCATTCCTTAGTTCACACTGTAAAAACTTCTTTGTTTTTTTCATTAACGAGTAAAATTCTAGTAAATAAAAAAAAATATTTATTTAGAAAAGGTGTTGGAAAGGGAGAATTCTGCCAAAAGGATGTAAGATAACAATTGGTTGGGGGGGGGGATGTAAGTAGAGTAGAGTTTTGTAGGGTTTCTGTAACCATAAAAATTAAGTTAGTTTTGCTCGAGAATTCGGGGCGGGGTTCAGCCAATATCACTGCTGACAGGCTAAATAATGTCATCTCATTGTATAACGAGAACAACCTAAAATCGAAACTCCGATTTAACAACCAGATTGTATTTTGTTATTTTTAGTTTTCGTTCAGTCACATCAGGTTATACTGGAATGATATCTTTGTCTCTTCTTAAAAGTGAAATCATTTTTCTTTTTTACTTTGCTCTTAGCTGAGAACATATTATTGTTAATCAAACAATTATTTGTGCAACGTTAACTAAAATATTAACTGCGATTATGTCCCGAGCTAGCTTCATGTCTCCAAAGGATACATAAATTTGGTCAAGATTAAATATAGTGATGAAAAGATGCCAAGTATACTGACCGACGCCGTATGGTGGTTTAATTATAGAAGTTTGTTCGTTTCCAGGGACGAAACAGGTTGGTGGAGTTGTAGAGAAGGGAATGCTTAGAAATAAACATCTGGGTGAGCACGATTCCAGATTCTTTTCTCTTCTTCCTTAACTGAAGGTCAGGGTCAAAAGAGTATTCCCTGGCCAACGATCTTCATGTTACCTGGAGGACATTTTTGATACATTCCTCTATCTTTTATTTTCATGAACAATGTGGTTTGTTATGTATGGGATCCACCTGGCAGGCAAATCTTGATGAGAAAAAATGTCCATATGAACATTTGTTAAAAACTAGCTTCGTTGCCGAGATACAAGGGACCCAACTTCAAACCCTAAATATCTTCTTACAATGGTAAATAAAACGACGATTCCTCGTTAAACCATAAACGAAACATTAAAGTAAATTATGTTAATAGAAGTTGATTTTCATGAATAGGATAGTCATTAGAAGTTTAAAAGTGATGTCATTTGGTTCGTAGTGTTGCTAACTGGGTATATTCCTTTATTTTTAAAATGTACCATGTAGATTTTTTTAATTTTTAATTTTAGTATTTGGTGTCTTCTAGTGATGATTAATATCATATGGGAAGCACAGAATCCTGTGTTGCAAATTCTGGATAATACACGAAGACTATAAACATTTTAAAACAATGCGTTTGATGTAATATTCATAGTTGGCAATACTGTATTATCTGCATTACATATGATGTTTATCATCACTCGCGGGGATGGAAAAATATACAATAAACCGATGTAGTGCTATTTAAAAAAAACAATATAACTTTATTCCAGGTTGGCAACACTGGTAGTCCAATGACATTCAGTTTTAACTTCTGATATCCATCTTGTGGATAAAATCTATCTCCAGTATTTTTACTTCTAGTTTAAGGAAGCGTTTACGAGTTATCTAGAGTTTTTATTTTCTTTACCATGGTAAAAAAAGTCAATTTTGGACTCGAAGTTGGGATCCTTCTGTCAGGAAGCCTGACTGGCGTGAGCGAGACTCAAACCCACACTGCCTCCCCAGTGGTTATCCGAAGCCAGTGACCGTACCAACTAGACCACGGGGCAGATTATATAATATTAACTCGGGAATTGTTTATTAATTACGATTTTAAATCTATCCAATACATTTAAAATTAATTATTGATCTTAAATCCTATGTGTGCAGGGTATTGTTTTAAAAAGCGGTTACTGAGTTTCAGAGTAAAAAGCTCCAATCAAAGTAGGGTGCATGACCAACCTTTTACCAAGCCAACCCGGGACACATGAAAAACTTTAAATTAATTATATATGGGGGCAGGCGCTATTACTTGTGGAAATGCAAATATGTCAAAGCGTACTAATATCAATATTAAAATACATTTTGATTTTATTTTAATCGTAAATAATATAAACTGTATTGTTGTGTAACATTTATTTCTTCTAACAAGGGACTTCGCCAAGTTCCCCCACATTTACATAAAAGTTCAGTTTATTTGAAAGGTCTCGTCCTTCAAACTCCAAAAATACGCAAATTAAGGTGTCATCGCAAGGACATCAGGAGTTACAGAACTTGAATTATTCGCGAACGCAATTTATGTGATACTTTGTCAACGTCATTTTTTTAATAATATTTATTGTAATGGGGCAATTTTAGTAACTACTGACTTCTCGTCACGTTCTACAACCCACAACATCCATGAACTATCCGGAATCGTACCCGCATCGTCGTGAGCAGCGTCCCAGAGCCTTACTCCACACGCCTATCAAGATCGATTTTGCGCTGACGTTTTGTAAACGAATGTATCTCTGGTTATAATTGTCACAAGACAATAAAAGAAGGCAAGTTTTTTTCTAATAGTCGAAGGAAAATAAATATAAATTTGTGGTGTAACCGAATAGATTAAGGTGAGGCGACAAAGTCCAACCTAGTAAATTAAAGGGACCAGGGTTTGGTGTGTTTTTCATCCTTAACGCCACAGGACATCCAATGGACGTCCATTTTATGCACGTGAATATACTGGAAACGCAATGGATGTCCAACTGATCTAAAAATAAATAAATATGGAAGTCCTGAAGAACTTTCTGGACGCCCAATGGATAATCATAGCATGTCTGGAAATTGCACATCCCGAAGACGGACATTGTGTAATTTTTAACGTCGACAAGGAGTGTGAGCTGCAAGTATTCATGAGGTGCACATAATGTAGCCAGCAACTTTATTTCGATTATTTTATACTTCGCGTGCATGTTCATCCTTATAGTCTTTCACAACTACAACAGTTCACGGAAATTACTTTCTTTGAACTC
>JAGDQP010027011.1:0-25379 GCA_022664845.1 Lepisma saccharinum
AAAAAGTCATCTTTGCATTCGCTTGCAGTTTTCCTTCGTTTGTGCCATTTATTTTCTTTTTAAAGAAAAAGAGGTATTTTTGGTTTATTTGTAGCCTGAAGTTTAGAATAATCTAAAAAAAATTATTGAATTCTTTGAAGGCACAGCAAGCGTAGACAGGCAATTAGCCTCAGTGTTTAGTTTGCAATTCAGCACATAAATTTCAAATTATTCTCCTAAGTCCTACCCGTCAAATAAAATAAAAACACGTATGACTAATAAATATGATAGTGTTGTGGAAGTGTACCGAAAATGTTCAACTCAAACCATGGCTCTGTATTCTGCATTTGAACTTCTGTGTACGTGGAGCATTATTATTAATATTGTTGATCAAATTGTTTGAGCCGTGCGACGAAACAATTCATGTCGCGTGCCACAAGTTTGTTTACGACTGTCAGTTGATTTGTTTATTAATTAAGCGGATGTATTTTCTTTTATCTTGGAAATGTCACATCAAGTTTTTTCAGTCAGTATAAAATCTATTCTATAGTGTCAAATTTGAGTAAGGAAGGGAGGACATTGTAAAGGAGAAGTCGTATGAATCATTTTTTCAACAATCTGTTTGGTATTTTTTCTTCTTTAACTTGTAATATCAAAAGTAAGTGAGCAAAGATATAGATAACACCGCTGTTTCGATTATGCAATACAATTCATTTTTTTTAATATCCACCGAGGGATAACATCCCACTTCTTTGTTAACTTCATTGTATTTTTTTTCGTTCATTAAGTTTTTTTTTCTATAAAGTTTATTCACTGTTTTCCTAAACTATATTTTCATTTCTTTGGTTGCACTGAATTTCCCTTTCCCATAAGGTGTTAAAGCGAAAGGTATTTTGATTTTCTCTCCGGATAGGAAATATAGAGCATCCTTCTTTTCCAGATTTAGAAAACAATTGAGAGTCTCCATTAGAGTTTTTTTTTATGTATCGAATAGAGAATTGTCTTTTTTTTAGCCTTGTAGCGCAGTGCTCCGCAGTACACGTTTTGCATACCGTTCAGGCGCTTGAACCACTTATATTTCACGAACGCGGAAGCATCCTCTGATCCAAAATACCTGCAACTCCTATTCAACCAGCCTCAAACAGGCTTCCTAAAGCCCTGGAAGCCGTCCCGGGAAGTCTGTTTGACAATTCCGAGGTCAACCCATCCTTAAAATTTGTATCCGAATCGGATGCAGGATGTATTTCTACATTCCTTCATCCGAAACTGATACAAAAGAGAATTCTCGGCAGATGAGATACTTGTCTAAATATTAAAGCCCTGTATCCCGGGGTATCATATCTAATATAGCAGATTGTCTCCAAGTAGCTTACAATCATGGTTTGAAAAAACTCGGGAATTAAAAAAAAGCACCTGGGTCCAGTTGAGTTTTTGGATTTTATGTACTTTTTCGGGTTTTAGAAATATAATGCAAATGTATGTAAATATAAAGCTGTTTACAGAGCTCCGTCGGTGACGGTGTGTCGCTACTGTGAAATCGGGAGGCTTGACTGAATCTGTTCTGTCTGTGGGGGGGGGGGGGGGCATGTGCTCGGGATCAATCCATGGCGTGATTCGGAGTCCAAGATAATTCCAGGTCCCATTCGCAGGTGAGACTGAGAAAAATGAGAGAGAAACCCGTTCAAGATAGTCTTACTGATACGCTTGAGCGGGGTCTGATTTTCATTAAAATTTCTTTAAAGACCTTTAGGCAACTTTGACTCAGGCTGAATGGATGTTGAGGAAGAATCGGTAGAATGAGAAAAGTGGGAGGAAACGAGAGAACACTGAATAAATCCCACGCACACGGTATTTGTCCACCACAAAGCCCTCATGTCTCGAGCCGCGATCGAACAAAGTACTCCACGCACCAGAGGTGAGAGCTCTATATCAGGTCCACAGCACCCCGAACAGGGTCTGAATTGCCGCCCAACCTTCCCAGTGTCACTTGACCGTTCGCCACACCAACCACCAGATCACAACAGATGCGATAACCATAGTGTAGTGACAACCTGGCGACTTTAATACATGTTTGTGGTAAATCTGGAACCTGTGAACCAAGTGGATACGATAGGCTGTATTCGCGAAACACCACTTACCTTAACTTCCGCCAGATTTCCATTATAGCTGATATCAAGGGCATGAAGCATAAATTAAAGGACAGAAATTTCTCCAAAGAAACGAAGAGAAAAGAAATATGAAGCATATCACCCAACGTTACTCTTCCTAAAAAAACATAAAGAGAAAATTTTGATAGCAAAAACAAATCCCAATTTTCTGAAAGGAATGTTCGATACACAGTTTTTTGTATG
Source organism: Lepisma saccharinum (assembly GCA_022664845.1). NCBI lineage: Eukaryota > Metazoa > Arthropoda > Insecta > Zygentoma > Lepismatidae > Lepisma > Lepisma saccharinum. The sequence goes on from JAGDQP010027011.1 coordinate 2,331, forward strand.
CTTTTGTTCTTTTTAGTCCTATCTTTAATATATCTTTTGAATTTTTATGTAAATTGTTTTCTGTTTTTGTCCATTTAATATGTTCATAGTAAATATAAATTCAATATATGGTAAATCTTACACTCAAATACACAATTTTTATTTTTCGAAAGTGTCCTTATTCATTTCGAGAACATTTATTGAATACGATTTAGCAAGAACTAGTCACATAACACACACAAAGTTTATTGATGCAGATCCTGTTCAATACAATGTCATCTGGAGGCGACAATCAGGTAGTAAAGGAAGGTGTAAACGACACTGCCCATGACAGAAGACAAGTCGAGTCGTAAACTGCAACTCGTTGTTGAAGAATACACATGATGAGCATAGATTTAACTGTGTCTGCTGTTTGGAAATTGTTTCGAAGAACATGTGGAAACTGATTTGGTGATGTCGCTACGGTAAGTTTGGATGGTTGACTTCACGACTGTCAATAGATGTCAACCAAATGTTGAAACAGACTAAATACAACCAATGATTGAAGTTGGGACACGAAGTGGTGTGTTGGCCCACAAGAATGTATGTAAAGTATACGAAGCGTCATAATTCGACTTGAACTTACTGCATGGAGCGTCCATCATCATGATGTGCTCAAAGATGTTGGTCTGGAAGTTGGATTTGCAAAAGGTAAAGTGTCACGATGAACAACTTGTCCCATGCTTTCCGTGACAGCTGCTGGGGAATGTTCTACGTTCATTTTTTTAGCTACACTCGGAGTAGGACTGCAGGCAGTGGGAGTGATTTACTTAACTAGATGTCCAATGGATGTAGGCTGGACCAATGTTGAAAACTGCTTCCTAACATCTATTGGTACTGGATGCTGGTATGTAGATCCATATAAGATGCTGATTGAACCTAAGCTAGATGTCTGCTGTTGTTGATGTAGACCTTAACTTGTTTCAAAATCAACCTTGTAGAAGACTATCAATGTTGTCGCAGAACAGCTACTTCCATGTGCTCGCATGTACGTTGTCGGAAAAAGAAAAGGAAATATTAACTTAAGTTATTAGTAATGAACGTCTATCTAAATATTTCAAAATACTAACCTATCTTCATATTTCCTTTTCTTTTTAAAAAGATCTAGAATGTTAAAAGTTGCATTCATTTGCTGAAAATATTAAAAAAAAAAAATACTGAAAGAGAATATAATTTTATATAGTAACACAAGACTTTGTACATAAAGAAAAAATCTCAAAATTTCAAAGAAAAAGGATTTTAATTTAAAAATTACTCTGTTATTTTTATGGCAATGTCAATTCATTGGTTTTCCTAACAACTAAAATATACATTCAACCAATAAATAGAAAACAATAATATACACTATTCCGTAGGAATGATTCCTTAGCGATGGTATTTTATTCTACTTTCCCCTACATTCGCTTCATAACAGAACAAGACAAACGGAAAAAAGAAGGCAAGGACTTCCAGATTCCTAATAGGGCTACCAAGAAATAGCGTATAGAAATGGAAATTGTCTTTTCCAGACAAAGAAACCAATTAAAAAATCGTCACAAATTCGGGTAATGGTGTGGCAACGGACAAGGCCTTAGTAATTAATACCCTATCAACTATGTCTTGCGAAATAGTTAATAAAACGAGTTACGTCAACTGGATTGTGATCTAAATAACTGTATCCAGTCACAAGATCAAAAGAATAGAAAATATCACACATATTGTCTAGTTCGGTAATTCGTATATTTGCTATGAACAAATTGTTATTATCGAACTGATCTGTTGTCAAAGTTGAATCCTAATCACAATTTTATTATCAATAAAATATCAGCACATAGTCAATTATACGAAAGAATTGGGCAAAAGCAAGAATCGAACGTTGAACTTGGTTCGTCAGTGTTCACTCTCAAGCTCAAATTGTGAGAATCAGGTCATAATTATTTAATTTATATTATTAATATTATTATTAGATTTTAGCCATGGACTGCACGTCACACCATATTTATATGGACTGCTCGAATGATGTACTCAACTAGAAAATCTTAAAAAAAAGAAGCACAAGAACTCGTTACGTAATCTAAGTTAAGGAAGAAGCGCGGATAGCCGTGTACATGGCTCAAAATTTTCTGAAATTTTGAGCTTATTGGTACAAGAAATGTTAAAAGAGCAGAAATCATAACGCGGTAAAACACGAAGGAACAAGTGCTTTCAAAGTAGCCGCGAGATGAAAATTCGGCTTAAGTTTTCTCAACGCGTCGCGTACATGAAAAGAAGGTCTTATGTTGGAAACTTTCGAGGCTATTGAAAGGCAAGGAACTACATGGAAAATTATGCTTTCTCAAGAGATTTTGTAGAAATATAGATTTTGTCTGGCATATTGCACCAAGAAATGTGATGTATGTATTTTTTCTTTCTTTTATCGTGTGTCTACAGCAATGTAAAAGAAGAAAAAATCGGGGAAGAAAAAGAGAATAATGATCGTACACATAATTCAATTCATTGAGGAAAATGCGAAAATATGACATTACTTGAATGAAGATATTATTATTTCAGATGAAAAAAGTTATGTAACCTGTTGTTACAATATTGTTCAGTTAGCATTGAGGCTTATTGTGGCACTCGAAGCAAGAGACTGACCCTTGAACGTCTGTATAAGCGTGACGTATTTACTATTAGTACTACGTTCATTCATTCCTGGAGACTGCTGACACGAAATTGTGTATGACTTTGAGCGGCGAACGTGTGGAATGTTTTTGAAAGAAAGAAAACAAGATACTCCAGCTGTTGCAATGAAACATCAAGAAGAGTCGCAAAATGATTTTAAATACTACGGATATGTTTTAGATTACTATATTGCAGGTACAATAATTTTGTCAAAAGTACTCAATTTTCCAATCAAAGTTGAATGTAATTAATGAAATAATTAATTCTGAGAAAGAAAAGAAAGATGTTAGTGATCTGGTATTAACATTGCTATCCCTAAATATATCCAGGGTGTCCCTAATTTGTCGTCCTCAATTTTTCAGACCGGACTCCGATCCTAAATTTTAAAAAATAATTGTCAAAACAGAACACTGTATATTGTATTACATTTGTTAAACACAAGAATTGCTTTCCGCAGACACCACGTAACTGCTTTGCAAGTTTTCCGTGAGTATAAATGCATTGAAGCTTTTATCGTGTTGAACAAAAGTATAGGGTATACACATTCTCACTTTTGATTGAAACTCACATAAATAACGTAACATATTCATTTCAAAATGAATGAATGAGCTACAATACGAAGATACGGTATTACAGTTTCCTCCTGTCTCATGATACACAAAGTATCTAATGGGAAGAGGCCCGGTATGCGATTGTCGGAACAAAAGAGGACCACGAGTGTAGGGCACTCTATGGCTAATCATAAATGAAGAGGTTGGCTAATTTCTCTCAGATCTATGACTTCAAACACCCAGATTAGCTACACTCTAAATCCAATGCCATTGTGGAGAACCTTATAATTTTAAAACTTTCTGCGGTACTAGTAAATCCTATATTAACTCCAATTTTTTAGTTCATATACGATTCAGTTGTCCTACAAATTATGTATGTGAGCTGATTTTAGAATAGAATAACTAAATTGATAAAAAAAAATACGCGCCGTACGGATTATATTTTCTCGACATTTACTAAATTTCGAATAGAATATAAAGATAGCTATTAGCGTGAAAGAAAGTTGATTTGAGCAGTGAGTCCATGAACATTAATTTAAAAAAAAAAAAAAAACATTATTTGGCGAAGGGCATCTATCTCAGTTCACATAATGGCGTAAAATTATGTCATTTCATTTCATTATCCATGTCAATCGTCGCATCGGCGAGGCAGACGCCATCATAAATATCATCGTTACATCACAAACAACATATTCCATTTGTCATTATGATCATCATATTATTATATTCATTATCATTATTTGTCGGCCGAAAATCATTTTTTTATAAATTTGGGTACCCTTAAGAAATTATTGGACGCGCGTCCTTAACCTACTTAAACCTGGCGCTAGTATATGTTCATTTGTGGTGCACCGAATCTCAACATTGCAAAATGCAGAATGGAGCTCCTATATTATTGTAAAATCCAAATATTAAACAGCCTACCAGAATTTTGAAAAACTTCACTCTATCGTTCGCAGTCGAGCTTTTGCTGGACTCTTTGCCTTAACCTAATCGTTCATCAATCTAGCTGAAACAAAATATTTCATCTTACAAGCTAATCGTTCACATAGTGCATAAACTGCACTAATCATATTTATTAGTAGTTCAAAATCTAAGCTTTTGCACTACATTATACGTTGTCGTTATCGCAATTCGTCGAACAGCCCTTATTTCGCACTATTAAAATACATTTTTAGAAATGGAACAATATCTCAACCTATTGCATCCAGAAGTCAATCCAGTATTTATATTTAAGTGAAGCGCATGCCGAATATTCCAGGAAAAGAAAAAACTACACAAACTTCTAGTTTCTTGAATTGCACCAATAAAAATGTATGTATTTTTCCGTGAAATTTCGCGATTAGAGCAACTAGTTTAGCTTTTAAATTGTAAAGAAATGCAATTATTCGTCGGCTTTTGAGAATATTCGTTATGTTATATAAATAGAAAATTCTTAGAAATTTTGGAAACTTTACTGATTAAATATCACAAACTTCAGAAATCGTATGCACCTCACAATCCATCTAACTAACAAGAAACTTCTGCAAAACCCTTCTAGTTTGATTTATCCCATGGCTTAGTACGAAACCGCCATTTTTACTTCCAACTCATAAATATAAAATGAAATTATTTGTACATGCTATTTAGTATCTTAAATCTACTATCTACTAAGTTCAAAGTGAACAGATTCTAAAGGACTGTGACATTGTGTTCATTGTAACTTAGATATGTTTTCTTAAAATTAATCTTACCCTGTATGTATAGAGACGGTTCTCTTGTAGAAAGAGTTGTAAAATCATATAGCCATTGGGTGTAAAGTATTTTATTCTCAAGTATACATTATTTGATCCCTCAATTAAGAATCAAAGTTCCTACGATCAAAAATACACACATTGATTTGGTGGTCTGTATTGTGGGTCGATATATATAGTAATTAATGTGCCACGACATGGAAGTATCCCGTCAGGTTCGTAGTTCTTGTCTTGCCTTGAGTAGGTTCCATAATTCGACTCCAGTACGAGGTAGTGCAGGTTTCATGAATTTGATTTTTAATGGTTCTAGGCCTACGGTATATTCTAACCACGTGGTCCACATCTAGATTTATTGGATCATTGTTACTGTCCAATTGAGGTGAAATACTCTTAGAAAATCAATACGTTGTTTAAGTATAAATATTCAGAGACTAACATTTTATTGAGTAAACTTACGTAATTGCATGATAACCTATGTGCAAGATGAGTTCATCTATATTTCTTGATAATTATTGTTGATAAAACATTGGATCAGATGTCAGTGATCGTGCATGTGCTCAGTAGAGCTGTAAGTTTTCTGTAGGCAACAAGGAAAGAAATACTTGCAAGCTCATTCTTTCTTTTTGTATATGAAAACTCAAGACTATATCTGTTACGATATTATTTATTAGAGACAGTTGTCTGAAGTTTTGTTATACAAGAATAGCAACTGAGAATAAAGTAAATGCTCTGAATTTATGTTTGATTTCAAGTGTTGTGGAAGTGTGATCAAGATAACTACAATTGTCTTCTCACTTTCAGAAGTAACATAAGTCTTGACAGGTGTAAATGTTCTATAGTTACTGTCAGTTTCTAGTCTACAGGAGCGGAAAAGGTTTGAGATTAGACAGTACGTACGTTCATTTCCAATTAATTGCATGATCTCGGAGAGTACTTTATAGTTACACAACTTTGTTCAATAGGAAAGTTCAGCGAGGTAAGAAGTAAAGAGTTAAATTATCTTAACATAACATAGTGTGTATAATATATTTCCACTATTAATATCCATTTTCTTTCCCGCAACATATGTATTCTTTGAACGTGACTTTACTTTTTATTACTTGTTGATTATTTGTTTGGACGTCATAACGTGAGGCTATACATTATTTTGGTCGATCCATTCAAGCTTTATCAGGTGGTTAGATTTGGAAGGATTCACCCGGATATTTTAGGTTAAACCCTATATTCATGGACTCCATCGTTGTGTTGAGTCATCTGGTTTCCAGTTACTCCTGGTGTTACTGCCGTGGCGATCTTTAGGCTACTGATCAATCGATATCGAAATTCCGTATTTCCCCGAACTGTCTTCGGACTTGTGTCATCTCTCGCATGTGATCGGTGGTCCGATAGTAAAACTTCATACAGCTGTCGCTGTCACTTCGGGATCCCTGACCGTCAACACTGCCTTCGAACAGCGATCGTATTCTTTGACCGTTAATAACAGTCACCCCTCTCGTATCCAATGCAACAAGATCCAGCACCTTTGAAACGTAATACTTTTAAGAACTGTTATAAGTGGAGCACTAATGTTAGTGTGTTGTGCACTAACGTTAACTAACGATGCATTAACGAACATATATGGTTTTATTCGTGACAGCTTTATGGAGGATTATGGAAATGGCCAATTTCAAGTCAAGTTGACTGCCTACGCAGTTTTTAAATCTCTCTCTCTCTCTCTCTCGGGTTGCATTAGAGCATTAACGTTGGGTAGCTAGCACAAACGTGCATTAACGATGCACTAACGTACCAATATGGCGTAACCGCCGAGAGCTATACGGAAGGTTATGGGGAACCAACTTGACGTCAAGTTGGCCGCCATCATGATTTTTGTATTATCTCTTCATTCCCCTTGTAGCACTAATGTTAGAGTCATATACACTAACGATGCACTAACTATGCACTAGGAATCTCATACATTTTGATTTCCATGGGTCGAAAATTTCATTCTGGCTGAGGCCAAATATATTCACACATATAATTTTCCCAAAATCCTCGCTTAAGAATGTAGCACTAATGTTAGTGTCATGTGCACTAACTTGCACTAAAAATTCACTAACGAACAATTATTGTTTATTCGCGAGAGCCTTACGAAGGAGTATGGGAATGGCCAACAATTTCAAGTCAATTTGACTGCCTAAGCAGTTTTTACTTTTCTCTCTGGCCGCATTATATCACTAACGTTGGGTAGCTAGCACTAATGTGCACTCCCACATGATTTAACCCACGAAAGCTGCACGTGAGGTTATGAGGAGCCTATTTGACTTTAAATTGGGCGCCCCCACAATTTTTGTCTTCTCTCTTTGTTCCAAAAGGAGCACTAACTTTCACTAACAATGCAATAACCATGCACTAACGAACATATATGGTTTTATTCGCGAGAGACTTACGAAGGAGTATGGGAATGTCCAATTTCAAGTCAATTTGACTTCCTACGCAGTTTTCTACTTCTCTCTCTGGTCGAATTAGAGCACTAACGTTGGGTAGCTAGCACTAACGTGCATTAATGAACCCACATGGTTTAACAGCGGAAAGCTTTACGGAAGGTTATGGGAGGCTAAATTGACGTCAGGTTGGCCGCCACCACAGTTTTTGTGATTTCTTCTTGTTCCCATTGGAGCACTAACGTTAGTGTCTTGTGCACTAACATGCACTAATGGTGCACTAACTATGCACTAGCTATCTCGTACATCTAGGTACGCATGGGTCTAAAATTTCTTTCTGGGTGAGCCAAATTTGTGTGAGTTGGTCCCGCCCATTTATTTTTCCTAATTCTCGCTTAAGGATGGAGCACTAATGTTAGTGTCATGTGCACTAACGAGCAATAACTATTTCGTAAATCTAGAAACGCATGGGTCTAAAATTTCATTCTGGGTGAAGAAAAATTGATGAGAAGTTAGTCCCGCCCATTTTCACCTAATTCTCGCTTTAGGATGGAGCACTAATATTAGTGCAATGTGCACTAACGAGCAATGAGTATGCACTAGCTATCTCGTACATCTAGGTAAGCACGGGTCTAAAATTTCTTTCTGGGTGAGGCAAAATTGTAATCAAATTGGTCCCGCCCACATATTTTCCCTAATTATCGCTTAAGGAGTGTCATGTGCACTAACGAGCAATAACTATGCACTGACACACATATATAGTTTAACCGCCGAAAGCTTTAGGAAGGTTATGGGGCCAAATTGACATCAGGTTGGCAGCCACCACAATTTTTGTATACTCTCTTTGTTTCCATTGGTGCATTAACGTTAAAGTTATGTGCAGTAACATGCGTTAACGATGCACTAACTATGCACTACCTATCTCGTACATCTAGGTACGCATGCGTCTAAAATTTCTTTATGGGCGAGGCAAAATTAATGTCAAGTCGGTTCCGTCAATATAATTTTCCTAAATCTCGCTTAAGGATGAAGCACTAATGTTAGTGTCACATGCACTAACGAACAATAACGGTGCACTAACTATACACTAGCTATCTCGTATATCTAGGTGCGCATGGGTCTAAAATTTCTTTCTGAGTGAGGCCAAATTGACGTCAAGATCGTCCCACTCATATATGTTTTCTAATTCTCGATTAGGAATAGAGCACTAATGTTAGTGTCATATGTACTAACTTGCACTAACGAACATATATGGTTTTATTCGTGAGAGACTTACGGAGAACTATGGGAATGGCTAATTTCACGTCAAGCTGACTCCAACGCAGATTTTTACTTCTCTCTCTAGCCGCATTAGAGCACTAACGTTGGGTAACTAGCACTAACGTGCATTAACGATGCACTAACCAACCACATTCTTTAACCGCCGGATGGTTATGAAGGGGCAATTTGACGTCAAGTTTACTCCCAACAATTTTTTGCTCCTCCTCTGTTCCTATTAGAGCATTAACATTGGGTCTCTAGCACTAACGATGCACTAACGAATCCAGATGATTTAACCCCCGAAACTTGACGTCAAGTTTCCCCCCACAGATTTTCTCTTTTCTCTTTGTTCGCATTGGAGCACTAACGTTAGTGTTATGTGCACTAACGTGCATTAAAGATGCACTAACCAATGCATGTGATCTCATCCTCTAACTGCATATGGGTAGGTGCAACTTGACGGAGCTTGAGAAGAGTTGATATACACATGGGGCCGTGGCCAAACACATGAGCATAAGTAGTCTCACAAGACAAAATAGGAAAGTTGACCTGGAATACCGGCAAACCTTTAGTAGAACAAAACCAGAATCACCGAACACCGTACACTTACAGAACTACAAGAAAGAAGAGGGGAAAACTCCTTCCTTACATATGCAAAAAAAGAGAGAATCCAGCAGGCTGGTGTGAAGTGTGAACAGGATGGACGGGCTCCGGATCACACATTACAATGAAACAAACAGAAACAATATGTCGACATCAGCTGGAGTGAGCATTATTATTTAAGCGAAATCCACTGTACATGAAAGCTCTTTCCATTAACTTGCGTCAGTCCATACCAAATCAGCCAATAAAAAAATAATTTTTACCTTAGGTAATATTTGGTAAATGTCCTCTATGCATCAATATGATCAAAAATACAAAATTTGGTGTTTCTGCCACTTTTGGAGTTATAAATTGTTAAAAATAAAAATAATAAAATCTATTTTGACGTGTTTTGAAACCTTTAAAATCCCGAATCTCATAAACTATTTGTCATAGACAGTTCAAACTTGCACCATTCGTTTCAGAATTTCAAGAGCTGTAACTTAATGTATTTGTTTTTACTTTATTAGACCAATCTTTCTATTTTTAAAAAAATAAAACCAATCTTGTGTTTTGAATAACTCAAAATCGAATTTTTATTTAATATATATCTATCTATCTATATATATATATATATATATATATATATATATATATATATATATACGTGTGTTCAATGTGCTTCTGGTGAGAATGTATGTGCCAAATTTCAGGATGGTATTTCAATTGGACCATGTTGATCTTTTCTAACGGAAGTACAATGCCTAACGTGTATAATTAGCTTAAACAGCAGTTTGCATAATGATTTTAGCAAAGTAAATTTAATTGGTTAAAATGTGACATACAGTATCATCATTTCAGTTTTATTGTAGAACAAACTGAGCCGCAGTAGCTCAGTGGTAGAGCATTGGCCTAGCATTTAGGAGATTGTTGATTCAATCCCAGCGTCCAGTGTTCGATTTGTTATAAATTACGAAGGAGGGATTTAATGGTTGCTGATAAGTTTCAAGATACTACCAGTTTGGGTAGAAATAAAAGAATATTAAGAATGATATTAATAATAAACAACCGGGGATGAAATCCTCACGCATCAGGGAATATCCCCAGCATCCCCCCCCCCGGCAAATCGAACACTGCCAGCGGCCTACCATACTGATTGAGCGTTTTCTAGGATTTTCCTCACTCACAGCAGGCAAATGGGACCGTCAACATAAGTCCAGCAGACACTATTCCGAATTCTCCCCTATCGCGGACCGAGCCTTTGATGCCTAAAGGCCATAAATAGAATTGAAATTAAAAATATTGTAGAACGAAACTAGTAAAATCTAATTATTCCAGCCTGATTTCTGTATTTAAAAAAGGCAGTAAGAATTATTAATTTAAAATTATTGAGTTACAAACTAATAAACCTACCACTTTATTATTATAATAAAGTAGTAAATGTGGTAGGTTTATTAGCCTGTGACTAAATAATTTCAAACTAATAATTCTTACTACCTTTTCTTAAAATAATACAGAGATTAGGCTGGAACGATTAGTTTCTACAAGTTTTGCTCTACAATATTTTTTAATTTGAATTTTATTTATGGATCAGGTCGGGATAGGTGGGAGGATTTGGGTGATTCTATCCCGTTTTGCCGAATCCCTTTTCGCCGAACGACCTTAGAGCTATTTAGATCTAAATTTTTATCAGATCTTGATTTTGGCGAAAGAGGCTATCCCGTTTTGCCGAATCCCCTTTCGCCGAAAATGGAGTTAGGGAAATCTTGACCTGTTTGAGAGATTATTCCTTGAGAGTCAGGAAAAGAGTTTGAGAGACTGGTCAGTGACTTATGTTTTTCATTGAAATTATACAGAAGACAAACAAACTCTCATTTGTTGTTTTTAGTTATCACGGGGAGATATCGCTCATTAAAAGTTCAGATCTCATTAAAAGATAAATTTAACCAAAAAAAAATCTTGATTTTCATTGGCTTGTTGAGCTAGTTGTTGAACCAATAGAGGAAGTGAAACTGAAATGATTCTTAAAATTTGACAACATTTCTGTTATATGCTAAACGACGAGTTGTTTTGGTGTTGATTTCGATAGCATAGTTCTCTGCGTGATAGTGGGGACATCCGGAATCAATTCCTATCTCCTAACTCCTACTCCCTTCGGGTACGAAATATAGAAGGTACCTTCGTTTCTTGCTCCGAAGGAAATGGTTTCGTACGTCCTTCGACAGGCGCGACATCTGTTGATAAATGTGAGAAGATATCTTAACTTCCGTTAATATGTCCATACGTCGATTAGTACTGTAAACATGTAGAAAAATCACAAAAATATCACATCTATTCCCCCGTAGCAAGAATTACAGGATGCACAACAATAAATTAGTATGATTCCAAAAATACATTTGGTTGGAATGTTGCGTGCTATGACTTCTAGAACTTTTTGAACGAATGTGAAACCCAAATTCGTGAGTGTGTATTTAGGTTTTCACAATTTGCTCCATTAAACGTAAAATATCTAATGCTTTTGTAAAGTTGGAGAGGTGGCGTCTACCTATCGGGGTTCTGGCGGAATTACTAGCTGCAATATTCCTTCACATGTAAAAAGCACTGCATCCCTGTATGTTGCGTTTGAAATAAACTGATGGGCTAAAGTGACTTTATATTTCGTGTGCACTATGTACAAAGGTACAAGTGACCTTTCAACATGTTTGTATTACCGAGAAAGAAAATCAAATAACAATGGTGCATTGTGTGTTATAAACTGTGTTCAAACCTACATCTCTATTCTGCATTTATCTTGCGAAGCTTGAAATATAACGGAATACCACAGAAAAATAAGAACTTTCTTGGATAAACTTTACTTTATGGCCCGCATCTTCCCCTAGGTATTGAAGAATATGTACGCTTTATATCACTTATTACTTTACCACTAATTGTTGCAGACAGTTCCATAAAGTATTATGAAAAGCTATGTCATTATATCGTTAAATACGCACTCAAATTGATCAACACCCAATAAACATGGTAGCATGCGGAGGAATACTTATGGCGACATTCCGTGTCAGGGTTCGATTTCCTATAAATTACGATGGGGTGATCCTAAAGCTTGTTGTTGCTGGTAAGTTTCAAAATATTACCTGAATGGGTAGAAATACGAGATTTTTTCCCTGGTTGGGATGATATTCGGAATCAACAACCGCTGATAAAATACTCACGCACCAGGGAAGATCCCCGACATCCCCTCGGCAGATCGAACACTGCTTTGTGTTATGAATGAACGTCCACAAGAAAGCACTGACAGTATCTCGAGAAAGCGAAGGGGGTTAGTTAAAGTGAGGTTAGATATTTTCCTGTAGCCCTACATATCAGGCGCTTATTATGCCTAGGGACTTGAGAAAGTATATGAATGTGAACAATCTGAGTATTTCCTTCAAACTCACTTTAAGATAATAATGCAAAAATCTGCAATGCAATGATGCAAATGCTATAATCAAGGTTTCTAGTCATTACCAGGTGAACGTGAAGTGATAATAGAATAGATATGCTAAAGTGAATGATAGAAACATGGAATTTGTCAGATCCCTCCAACGGTGATGTAAACCCCGAATTGTCAAGTAAACGTCCCTAACTTAATTTTTACTGGAAGTTTGTGGAATAATGTAGATTAAAACTCTGTATAAAATCTGGAACAATTGAACTTGCTTCTCTCCAATTTTTGCTTTACTTGCCAAAAATACTTACTGAATCCCTGGATAGAAATGTCTCATCACTTCTGATTTAGAGGTGTGAAATCTATAAGCTGCACTAAAATTAAATCGAATTTAATTTAGTACGGTGAAATGCAAATGTTATATAAAAAAAAAAACTAGTTGAATTTATTTCACAATTTCAGCCGCTAGACAAACAAAAATATCAATACAATTTATTTTCTCTCATTAAAATACTGTCAAATATTTACTATGTTAAATGTACTTCGGATGGTAACATTTTTATCTAGGGTTCTTTTGGTGAAACAGGCGGTAACATTCTGCCGTGTCTCGCTGGGTCTTCTGGGTAAACTATATGGCCGAACTTCCGGAAAGGCGCCTTCAATGGTACCTTCATGAAAGGTGCTATAAAAGGATCTTTGCGACTCTTCCTTTAGGTTTCCAACGACCTTCAATATGGCGGCGGCGAAGGAAACTGTGCTTTTGAAGGAAAAGGTGGTGATTTCGATCGCCCTCAGTGTAAATAGTCTAGCTCTTGTAATAGTGAAAAAAATGTTGCTTTCGTGGGGTATACCAAGTGAAGAATGGCTACGTTTGTGAGTACCAAGCGCAAGGGAAAGTTACTATGTTTTGAGGGATATCTCTATAGAATTTGTAAGCACACTACTAGTAAAACTTACTGGAAAGCTATAGTGGATGTAGAACTACAGTTGTTCTTGAAGAAGACAGAGTTATATCCAAATCGGAGTTTCATTCACACGAAACCGATAAATCATTGTATGATTCTAAGTGTGTAATAGAAGAAATGAAAAAAAGAGCGAACGGAGGATGAGCGAAAGAGCGAATGAAGGAAAGAGCGACAATGTACGGAGCCCATCCCAAAGATTTACAGGTACGTACTTTTTGTTATGTGGTTTAGTGTTTTAACAAATAGTATCCTCCTACCTTCGGTTAAGCGGGCAAGGGGGCGGAAGCGGAAAAAAATAATATTTCACCTCCTACTGATCAGATCCCAGCACAAATTTAAGATCAGGTCATAAACCCTCAAATAAACATACCCTAAAGAATCAGTCCCGTACGATCGTACCAAATACGAGAAAAACGAGATTGTATAATCTGCTTCCCTCTACTACTAAACACAGTGGAGACTACTGTTTTCCTCATAAGACAACTATCATGAACCAGTTAGAGCTAAATTGCTAATTAAAGCAATGCAGCCTAACTCTACCCTCGGATGAGAAAGTAGAATAAAGAAAACGTGGTACTTTCAACGAATAGGGAAAATAACTTTAATAAATCAATCCCTCCAAACAAATTGCCTCCTACTTACACCTCACTGTATGTCTTAAACACATTATGCATACAGCTATTTATAGTTACACAATTTGCACATTGGTTTTATCCAATTTCTTGATATAAACTTCCCTTTCTGTTAAAACCAATCCTCCATAATAATACAAAGATTGTTTTTATTTACGATATATCTCATTATTTTATGTTAATTATTCTTTTACCTAAAATATTCCTAATTTTCAATCATCACTGGTCTCTCTATTTCAATCTGTAAACAACTTTTTCCCTCACTTTTCAAGAATCTATAATCAAGTAGTCTTATTATTTTTATATAACCTGATTTCATAATTAAGAAATTCATTTCAGCAATAGAATTCCAAATTAAATCAAAACAATTAAGTTTTATAAAACAGAATAAAATATTAAACCAAATAATCAATTCACAATTCAAATGACAATTTACTTATTAAAACATTTATTTCCACACATATTTACTTGCAACCGTAACCCCAGGTTACCATATACCATCTCAAAAATGCTACAAGATCCACCGCATCCGTGTAAGACATAAAAAAAAAATAATCAGCTTTTATCCAAAACGATTGATTAAGATACAATATTTCAACCAAATGAAATCTAATACACGGAAATTAAGTTAAAAACATACCAAAATACATGAACAAAGGTAAATCAATAAAGTTGAAAACGGCTGTTATGAAGACTAAAATCTGAGCAAAACCACAAGATACGGTAACACTCTGTAGAAGAAAACTAATTGAAAACCACCATTTTAACCAATTGAAGAATATCGTGTTATACAGTTCAGAAGAATTCTACGCCATCAAGGAAACTAAAAAGAACGGAACCCAGGCGAGGAGAAAAGTGAAACTTGACGGTGACTAATGTATCAGAGGTCAAGCAACAGTACTGTGACATAAGCGGGACTCTAAATAAAAACATTCAAATACAGAGAGACAACTCGAAAAAAGAAATAAACACTAAATCTAAATTAAGACAGTTCTTGAAATTGATAAACTCATGGAGAAATCCATAAACGGACTAATCGAAACCCACTAGGCGAGAGGTGTGCACATCTAAACCAGTTAGATCGGTATTTTATATAGTCTTCTACGCATATAGAGTAATTTAACAGTTAGTGCGAGATGTATACATAATGTGCACGTAGTGCACACACACACACATTCACAAAACAGATAAAGACTTGAGCTTCTAAATAGTAAGCAGAAACGGCAAATTAACAGCCACACAATATAAAACCTCTATATACAAACGGGATATTTAGCCGATGTTAATCCACTCCACAGTTCAGTTCAGGTCGTCGAAGAGGAAGGACGCTCGCTTAGCGTGTTCCGGCAAATACGTGGCTACAAGATGCGCAACACTGTGGAACAATGTAGGGTCTGCATAGGCTGCTTCACACAAGTTCATGGAAGAGCAAGGCAGTATTGAAGGGACAGACAACATTCAAGTAAAGGAAGTGGCAAGTGTAGTTATATAAGTGCATTTCTCATCATAATCTTATTGCTGGAGTAGGGAATGTAATTTAATCCGGGCCCAGATATGGATGATATAAAAAAACTATTACATGAACTTAAAGAGGGACAAAATAATTTAATACATGAAGTGAAATGTGTTAGATTCGAGTTGAAAGATGCGCTCCAGAAGCTTTCGCATCTGGAAGAACAACAAAATAAAACAAAATAAGTAGTGAAACAGCTAACTGAAAACATGGCGATGTACGAAAAGATGGATTATCTCGAAGGACAGTCCAAAAGAAACAAGATTATTCTGTACGGTGTTCAAGAGAATACACAAAGACGTGAAAAATGGGAAGAAACAGAAAATAAAGTGATTGATTTAGTGAAGAAGTGCACCGATATTGACATAGAGAGTGTTATGATTGAGCGTGCCCATCACATGGGAAGAGTAGTGGGGAAACGTGATATTATGGTAAAACTTAGTTCTTTTAAGAAGAAAAAGGAAATATTAAAATCTGGCAAGAAGTTTAAACAAGTGGGAGTGACAGAGGGGCAGGGGGCGGGGGATATAGTGGCAGTGTCGCTAATGGTGACCTTGACCGCGAGCAAAACTGAGGAGAAGGGACTGGGAGAACAAGTATTTTGTTCCCTTTATTATCCTGTGGAACATTAGAGGAAAGAAAGCAAGACAACAAAAATATTTTGTGCATCATAGTGCATAACATACAAGGTTTAAGAGGAACTTCCACTTCTATCGCTGCTAAAAAGTTTACTGTTGGTGCGTATGGAGAGAAAATTGCTACCGAATATCTTCATTTTCTAAGGAACTGTATATCTTTAATCGGAAAGAATTTTAGAGCATTCTTCAGAAGTTGATGAACGGGTTGAAATACTTAGAACGTACATTTGTCTCATAGTTTTACAGAAATATATTATTAAAAAATAAATAAAATTATTTTGTTTTCTGCAAATTACAATATGTCTACCTTTGTAACCACTAGCGCTAGAAAGACCAACTTTTTTGTTTTATTCCTTGTGAAGAAACGATTCTAATAATTTTAATCGAAATCATATCTGATACACCAATAAAGAAATATTATTTTTACATAGCTATTCCAGTCCACCTGTCAAAGATTTGATGAGGGTAAGCCACGTCCCACTCTAGGTCTGGCAGTGGAAGGGATGGGAAGTTGGAGAAGTGAATGTATGAATAAGTAACCTCTTGAATGAAACAGGTTCTCGACCGGTTTCTGAGAATTCCTGTAAAAAATTTCCAATTCTGTAGAGTTTGTGTTCTTGCTCAGTGGTTCCATACTATCAATGTGGACGTGGTGAGTGGAGAAAGATTGCCACTCCCTCTGCTTCCCTATAGAATTTATTATTCTAGCAAAATGCAATATATTATTTCCGCTTTAATGACCGTGTATTGTCTTCACTCTTTCTATACTTTTCTGTATTTTTTACACTATTGATCACATAAAGCAGATTTGTGTCCCTAACAAAATCATCATTACTTACAGCTGTAAAATATAATATCTCATCTTACAGTAAACTCTCCTTTGCTGCATACATTATAGTTCAGTAGTAGCTATTTATTCTAGAGGAATTATTCAAAATAATAATATTTACATTGCATTGTGCATACTAACGAGCAATCTTCCTACACAGCTAATTGAATCATCATTCGAAAAAAACGTTATACTCTACTCCAAGGGTCTCCAACATTTTTTAGCAGCGGGCCAAATTGACTAATCAGGAAGAGGGCGAGGGTCGCATTATAAAGGATCAACTCAATAGTAGTATAGAAATGTTCATATAGTAATTATATTGCAAATTGTATTAGTAACAACAAATATAATACAAAATACAGTGTACCCCAAATAACAAATTCTTGTTTGACTAATGAAAATCTGAGTGCATGTTTTAACGTTTTTCAGTTCTATTCGACCTACGTACAATTTGGCCATTGGGCGCTGGCCATAGCGTTAGCGATGCCGACCCTAAAAGCGAAGTTCAACGTAGAGCAAACTATATAGTAATTCCAGTGTACATGTGGGCCAACGTTAGCCCAACTGTTATTTCTCAGTTGTATGCAACCAAAATAGTACCAAATTACATACTGAGGAAATTTATTATTTTAGTGAACGGAATTATGCATATTTTTAGAGTAGTTTTAGAAAAAACTGGACCTTGATTACATCATGCCTTTATTCAATTACGTGTTTTACTCTCTCGTCTTCATTTATAGTTGAATTTTTTTCACTTATATGTGGGTGGATTCGGACCTGCAACGTTGTGATTAATTATCCGCTGCTTTAATCACTACACTACGGATTAACCCTTTAACCCTAATAACATGTCAATTATACACTTCATTAATTCAGATAGGGTGACCTAAGACAAAATGCTGAATAATTTTATTCTCCCTACTTACGCGCTGAATGAGTTAAAATAGAAGAGTTATTTTTTTTTTATCATTTCTACACAAACTAGTACATAGTAAAATTCACTCAGAAAACTTATCCGAAATAAGGTTGCACGTTCCGCAAAGAGTTACTCGACCTCGTAATTCAGTCTTCCCCCTCCCATCCCAAAGGACCAATGTATTAGATACATCACCTATAAAGCTAATGTGCTCATTATATAATTCTATTCTTAATGCCTGTCCCGAAATAGCCGTATTTAATGTAAATACGAGTGAATTTAAGTGTTATATAAAGTAATTAATTGTTTTTACAGAATGTCACCATAAAGCTCCAAATATATTTCACATATATAATGAACACCTGAACTAGGTACCTAACCTGATGTGTTCAATAAACAAATAAAATGTTACCAACTGTGCACACGTTATTTGTCACGTTGGACCTTCGCTACTTTTCCACATTGTACCAAATGGTGTTTTGGCAGTTACAAGAGCTAATTTGATAGGTAACAGTTAATATATCAAATTAGTCCTTGTAACGGTCAAACAGTACAATATATCAAAAAGTGTTTCCTCTAAAAGTGGTTCAAAATGTCGCGCTTATTGCAAAGGGAGCAAAATCAACCCGAGTTACTATTTAAAATTTTGAAGTTGCCCCCCCCGTAGTTATCGGGACGCCACAGCTTTCAGCAACATCATCATGTGATTCTGCACATGCACTTTGATATGTACATTTTTTATTGCAAATCTCTATGTGCAGTAGGAGCCGAATTAAAGCCCTGGCACGAAGATTGAGAACCTGATGTGTTTAAGGCTAATGTAAAGCAACGATCTTCAGCAAAAGATGGCAGCACTATCTCCGTATATGTCTAATGTATTTTTATCGTTGCACGAAATTTCAATGCTGCTCCTACAAATTCAAGAAACCTAGCGAGTTCTAGCTTTCTGGGAAGGAAGTTCATAACCAATTCAAGAGTTGGTATATAAGCAGTTTTCACGTTACTCTAAGTATTTTCTAAGTTAATAATATTTATGTTACCTTTTGTTACATAAAAAAGTAAATCAGTGTTTGCGACAAGCCCGACTGACTACCCCCACCATAAACAAATCATGTAACAGTGTAGCATATTATCTCTGATTTTCTTTCCTGTTTCTCTAATAAAATTCCTAATTCCTCCCTGCCCGCTCACGTGCACACGAAAGAAATTATTCGCTGCACTATTAATTGCTTAGTACAGCACCATACAGTACGGCACAGAGAGGTTTGTTATTACGTTTTGGTGTTCTTGATGAGTAATGACCCTTCTTCTTTCGTTTTCCTGATGGTCCGTTTTCCATAATGAGTTATACTACGCAGATTGCCATGGCTCGGTTTCGCTTCCCACACTGATCTAACCTCTACTGAAATGGGACTAGGATATCAATTTTAAGAGCATATGTATTTATTTATTATATTAGGTGTAGGAATATTAAAATCATTATTTGTATTATGATTATATGCAGCACAGAGTCGACATAAAATCATGTAAAGAATTTCATTAATTCGTTGACAAAGACCTGGCAAGTGTGTTTCCCTCTTACATACATGCAAGCTGATGACCGAAGCAAACAATAGCTGAACTTCCTGGATTGATTCACGCTTATGGAAAGAGCCAGGAGAATGAACCAAACCAGGAAGGTAAGAAAGCAACGTTCGCGAAATTTGGAAATGATGTAAAGAGAGGTGACGAGTAGATTGAGAGAAGGAGAAAACAGGATTCGGATTTTGAGACTGAGAGCGAAAACACCAAGTTCTGAATAGTGGAAAAGTGCACGAAACCCGAGACTTGAATCGGGTCTCGTTTGAGACGATGGAACGAGCATCAGCTTGCAAGTAAGTGCCAAGTCAAACTGTACTTTTAAAGGGTCACATAATTGCCAGAAGTCACTAAAAATCTATTTCGAAGTAATTTAGCGTAATTTTAGAAAAGTTTAATAAAGTTTAGGTAAAAGTTTGTTTAACAAAATATAAATTAGTAATAAAACTGTGTTTTGCAACATTATACGAAATCAAAATGTTTAATTTAATTAATAAGACCAATGCCATACTTTTGAAGTTAAAATAATTCATGTGATTCTATTTCGATAGTAGTCAGTTCGGCGGCCTGGATCGGCACAGGTACCGCTGGCTTCGCCCTTACATTGTTCAGCTCTGCAGCCGATCACAGAAAATTAGACACATTTTAGACGACCAAACGAGGATTACAAGATGGCGGAAGCGCCGGAGTTTGAAACTCTAATTTCAAACAATAAAACGATCCCGAAAAAGCCAATGTTTATTAGGCGCCCACCACTACAAGGTGTTGGTAGGTCGCGGGGCTTGAAGTTCATTTGAAGTTAAAACAAGACCCCAATTTTAGTAACGATCCCACGATCCCGATTAGTCATGGTTGATTTAGCAACAAAATACATGATAACCAAACCACTACCAAATTTGACAGCAGAGAAAATAGCAGATGCGCTATTCTATGACCTGATAGTTTCATATTGTATTCCTACCACTTTACGTCTAGATAAATTACCAGGACATACTAGCGGCATTATAAAAGAATTATCAAAGCGATTAGGTTTTAAATTAAGCATTTGCTGTACCATCCTCACAGAGATCTTTATCGATTGCGGAAAAAGGTGCAGACATTGTACAACAATGTCTCAAAATGTATGTTGAAAAGAATTGTAGAAATTGGAATTTGATTTTGCCTTTAATTACTGCGGCAATAAACCAAGGTATTAATTGCAATACAAAGCAATCGAGTAAATATCAGCTCATGGGTTATTCTCCGAGAACAGTATTGGACGTTATTTTGGACGAACCCGCTATATCATTGAGTAATGAAGAAAGATTCAAAACCATGCAACTAGCTAGACAAATTGCTCATGCTAATGGCCTGAAAGAATTTGAGAAAAGAAAAGAACGATACGAGAAACAACACAAGTATCCCGAATTTCAAGAGAATGACATTGTACTCATATTAAATAACACCTATCAAAGATGTACCACGTGTCTTCTCCACGAAATACGACATTGTTGGAATTATAAAGGAAAAGTTGAACCAAAATAAGTACCGTATCTTAGTAACCACAAGTTCCGGAAAGAAAAAGTTAGAAGATGTTGACATTTCACGAATAAAGAAATTTGTCATGCCCGACACAGAGGCAGAACAGGAAAATACAGTGTAGATAGTAGAAATAAATAGGTTATGGGTAGATTAAGTATATAGGGTAGTTAAAATAGGTTAGTCTATTACGTAAAAACTGTAGTTTTATTTCATGCATTAGTTGACTGGCCATACTGTTGAGGGAAGTGATTAGGACTCCTCGAAAGAGGCGAACAATTGGCGAATTTCCTTTGATCCTGCTTCATTATGGTTTTTCAACTAGATCGACGGATCATTAGCGAAAGCTTAAGTGCAAAATGGAAAAGAAACTACAATTTTCGTCAAAAATACGTTACATCACGTTAGGTTAGGTTAGATTAGTATTAGAAGTAAAAATTAAAAAAAAAGGCACGATAATTTTGGCAGACAGTATATATATAGCATATTACAAATTTTGTAGGATAAGCATATTTACATTAGGTTATAAATATATGTATTTTACGATTTGTCCATATATGATTTACAGCAATATTCAGGGAAATTTTAAAAGTAACAAAAAGCAATGGTAAAATTCATAAAGTAACGTTGAAATTACATAAAGTAATGTGATATAAAAATAAAGACGAAATATTAAAACCTATTTAAAATGCAACCAACAAGATTCTAAAACGATAAAATGAAAAGAACTCGTTTTATGCGAATTTCTAAACATGAAAAAAATTAATATACATGAATAGCACAAGATGCAATTTTGTATGGGAAATAAATAATAGTAAAATAAT
Source organism: Lepisma saccharinum (assembly GCA_022664845.1). NCBI lineage: Eukaryota > Metazoa > Arthropoda > Insecta > Zygentoma > Lepismatidae > Lepisma > Lepisma saccharinum. The sequence continues at coordinate 24,372 of JAGDQP010027011.1, forward strand.
AGCTTAAATAGTGATAGTAAAAACACAATGGCAGAAAATATATTTGAGGCAGAAGCCAAGGGAAACAAGTGACACACACACACACACACAAAAGAGGAATTTTATTTAAAGCTATTAATATGAACAATTGTAGGTTAGTTTTATATTATTATAGGAGTGCTAATAGTCGAAAGCACCTAAAGCGGTCAAAGTAGTGGACTAGGCTCTCAATTTGAAGTAGCCATACCACACGAAAATAATGAACTGCTAATTCCAAGTCTACGAAAGTACGTTAAAGTACCAAATTAAGACATCCAATAGGAAATTGCCATATTGGGAAATTGAAGCGTCAAGGCGAAATCGTACAAATAGTAGTATTAGTTGTAAGTTTATTTGGCCAATGTTGAACTAGGTTATCGTTATATATATATAAATAACATTTGATGAGCCTAGTTGCAACACATAAATTATGATTTTAAGATTTCTTTTTAGAGATATGATTGACCCGGATTGTTGTTGCGCCAGACGTAGCATAAGGTGATTTGGTGACATCAAATAAATTATAGCTATAAGTTATTTCATTGGATTACAGTTTGACCTCAATTATTGTTACTCATGAAGTACCATAAGCTGATTCAGGGAAAACAACAAAATTTTAGTTATAAGAATTGCGCCAGACGTAGCATAAGGTGATTTGGTGACATCAAATAAATTATAGCTATAAGTTATTTCATTGGATTACAGTTTGACCTCAATTATTGTTACTTATGAAGTACCATAAGCTGATTCAGGGAAAACAACAAAATTTTAGTTATAAGTTAGGTTAAGCACTGTTTGAACCGAGTCATTGTTACTCAAAGTGACATAAGGCGGCGAGGTGATGACAATAAATTATATTTATCAATGTAGCATAGAAAATAAACGTCGTCAGGGATTTTAATAAAATTATTTTAAGAAATATTAAAATATGTGCTGATTTCGACAATATTAAGGAATAATTCAAAATATAATTGAGTAAAAGACCAAAAA
>JAGDQP010027012.1:0-25379 GCA_022664845.1 Lepisma saccharinum
ATATATATATATATATATATATATATATGACTTTTCCAACGTATTTCATTGAAGCAGAACATTTTTTGAAAGTAGAAAAGAAGGAAAGGTAAATAAATCACAAAAAAATGGCGTTGCGATTCCGAAATCCGGATTTCAGTTCCAAATTATTCCAAAATTCTTAACACCTGTAGAGGATAGGAAGTGGTAAGAGAAGGGTTTCAAATTATTTTAGATTATCCAGTGAGTGAAGAAAAGGAAATCGTAATTTGTGTTGATTTTTTTCTTAATTTGGACACCTGTTTAATTTTTACCAAACTTTGTAAGAGTTACATTTCACTTAATGTATAATGATGAAATTGATTCTGAAATTTCTATAAGTAGAGATTTCAAAATTCCGGGATCACAAAATTGACATTTCTAGCTCGGAATTTAAGTCCTGAACTCAGATCTTATTCCTCTTGCTAGCTGCCGACTAAGATGATTCCAAATTTACTTCCTTAAAAAGATTCATTTTATGCTATGTTTACATTCGAAATTTACCAGGAATTTATAACCGACTTACGTTATTATCGGTCACATTATTCACTCACACACTTACTCTATGGCTTATGGAACTCGCAAGTTCATCGCCGCAGTAACAAACGTTCGCGATTGGATTCTCTCCTGGGCAACATCAAGACACTTTTCATCACGAACACCGACTTCTCGAAGATCTCTTCTAATATTGTCCTGCCAACGACGTATCGGTCTTCCCAACTGCCTACTTCCATCCGTTCTTCCAACCAGGACAGAATATAATCTTCGTTTTCCCCTCATACGAGATACATGGCCTGCCCACCTTAGACGTCGTGATTGCATTATTTTTACATCTGGTGAATAGTACAGTCATTGGAGTTCTTAATTATGCAGTCTCCTCCATTCTCCAGTCATCTCATCCCGTTTCGGCCCGTAAATCTTTCTCAAAACCTTATTTCAAACACACGTAATTTGTATTCATCTGGTAGGGTCGTACTCCAACTTTCGCAACCGTAAAGTATTACCGGCAGATTAACAGTTCTATATATTTTAAATTTCAACTTCCTTGATATTAATCGCGATGTTAGAATTTTTGGACTGAATAGAAACATGCGTTGCCCGATAGTAAGCGACATTTTATTTCTTCCGTGACCTCATTTTTGCTTGTTATGTATGCTCCCAAGTATCTGAAGTTGTTTACTTTCTCTATGACCACATCTATATTTCTTATATTTTTATTTCCTTCATTCCCTGTGTTTCGCCTTGTTATCATGTATTTTGTTTTGTTTATGTTTACCTGTAGAACCTATTATGGATTACATTATGCAGAAATTAACTTGCAGATTAACTAATTAACTTGCATTACATGATATTACTAATTGACTTTGGTCAAGTTTTATTGATAAATTTACGTAATATCTGCCATAATCAATGAACCTTCTATGAATTCTTAAAGCATTATTTTACGGATAAGCTTGACTGTGTGTGAGTTCCATAAGCCATAGAGTTAGTTTTAGTGTGTAATATATAGTAATGGCATGGATTTGTAGTTAACTTAATGCTAAAAAATCGAACGTTTTATCTCTAAATCGATGGGAATCGGTGATTTTACCATTGCTGAATTTTATGCAACTACCAAAATATGCAGCTACTCGTAAAATATATTTATATATGTATACACGTTGTATATTTTTTCAGAATAGTATTGAAAGTTTCCTACACTGTTGAAAATTTCGTAAACGTTGCTAGAAACTCTCAGTAAAGTTCCGCAGGAGTTTTTATATTAACACGTTTTTATTAACTCGCTTTCTTGTATGTCTGTCCTGTACAAATTTTGCAATCGATTTTAAACTCACTTCCCATCAACCGATTTCTTTGAAATTTTGTAAACTTGCTTGCTTCCGATGACAATTCAATCTTCAATTAGTACATATACGACAAAATAATCCAGTTAACTGTAATTAATTAAAATAATTGCGAAATTATCCTTAAATTGACGCAGCGCCGCAACTGTTTTGTGAAATTTGGATTGCCTATCTCGCAGGGAGTTTAATATTCATCTATTATACATAAAAAAATAATTGAAAAAGGATTTTAAAAAACACGCTTTTTTAAGATGGACTAAAAAGTAAAAATAATAAATTGAGTTAATCTTATGAATCGGAAAATAAAAGCGTGGGTGTTCTTGCTGACTTTATCATAAAACCATAATATCTAAGAGCACCCACGCTTTTATTTTCCGATTCATAAGATTAACCCAATTTATTATTTTTACTTTTTAGTCCATCTTAAAAAAGCGTGTTTTTTAAAAATCTTTTTTAATTAATTTTTTAAAATGTTGTTTCATTGAGATGAAAGAAGATCACAGAAACGTTCCGTGTGCTGAGGTGGATAATTTCAGTTAGTTCTACACATGTGCAGAATGAGAAAATAGTTTCTTTTCGTAACCGTGAATGCAATTCTGATCAAGTATTTGCTGACGTCATCTTGATTACTTTTTATTTTAACAGAAATGGGAAATATTCGCAGTGAATGGGAATTCCGATCCCTAGTTGACAAATACAAGAGTGATTAAAATGTGGCGTAAGTCGTGGATAAAAATCGACTTAGTTTTTTTTTCCTTGCGAGTTCAGCCAACGAACTACTGTTTTGATTTAGTGATTTTTATGTTTGGCAATTTAGTCCAGTCGGCAAGATGCTTGATTTCTAACTGGGCAACTCCTATTGAAATCTCCCTCAGGTTTCTTGGATTTTTTATTTATGGCATTTAGGCACCTAAGGCTCAGGCTGGGATAGAGGAGGGGCAGGATTCGAGAAGGTGTCGGCCAGGGCCAATGTTGAAGGTCCCATCACTGCATTTGCCTGGTGTGACTGAGGAAAACCCTGGAAAAACTCAGTCCGGATGGTCGGCCGTTGGGTTCGAACCCCCGACGTTCCGAATGCTACGCCAATGCTCCACCACTGAACTACGCGACTCGGTTCAAGTTTCTTCTATTTTTCTCTTGCTCCCAGTATTCCTGAAAAACGAATGATGATTGCTTTCTACGAAGTTACTGGAATTTTCAGGACAGCTGTTGCTTAACTGTTTGCAGGAATGTTTTTGAATTTTTTTAACAGTGTAATTAAACGGAATTTAAATCTTTCACGATGTGTTTCCTTATTCTAACTTTTTCGATTTTCTCGTTTTCACGATGTGTTTCCTTATTCTAACTTTTTCGGTTTTCTCGTCATTTACAGTAATTCTAATAACTTACGACCTTTGAAGGATAATCTGGAACATAAAGTGCTAAGTGTATACAAAATCAATTGGTATTGTGGAAAATTTTATATAGCTTAAACAGAAAGAAGATATAAACTGGAACTCAGGAACATGCAAAGTTACATTACACTCCTCTTTTACCCGAACATATTCTCTTTCTCTGATAACAAAATGATCGTATTTTTTTCGAGGAGTTTGAGCTCTTCCTTTTAAAAATCTGTTAAAACAGTTCCAAAGAACCTTTAGGCGAAGAGAAAACGTGTAAGAAAACAGATGGAGAGTAGATATGGATGCAAGTTAATGTTCAGCGGACCCCTACCTGAAATTTTGTGTTCTCTTTTTACTTTGTCCGTCTGTAACTCAGGCTAACCCCTTAATCAAAGCAGGGGGAGAAGAAGAACTGATATCAGATTCGGGAGCATTGATTTGTCCGCCCGTTTTTATTAATGTGGTAAGGCTATAAGAATATTCGTGACACACTGAAGGACGCAACAAAAGAACTACAGAAAAACAAAGTTTGGTTTGATGATGAATACATCCTGTCAAGGAAGTACCGGGAATTGTACATTTACAAAGCCCACTTAAAGGAGTGTTGAAAGTCTTCTTGTCGCTACGTTAGCACAACTGCCCTCTATGCTCACGCGGAGTTTGAGCGCCATCTGTCAGTTAGTTTGTTTACAGTTCTCCATTTGTCAGTTCATCTCAAGTGTGTGTGTGCGATGTTTACAATGGATAAAAATATCGAACAAAGAGTTTGTCTTAAATTTTGCATTACAAATGGAATTTCGTGTGCCGAAGCGCTGAAAATGGAATAAATCTTACGGTGAATCGACTTTATCAAAAACACGTGCGTATGAGTGGTACAGTGCATTCAAAAGCGGTCGAGATGTGGTGGAAGATTTGCCTCGCTCAGGTCGACCATCAACGTCTTCAACTGAACTTAACATCGCTAAAGTAAAGGAACTGGTGACTGAAAATCGTCGTTTAAGTCTGAGAGAGATAGCAGCTGAAATTGCTGTGTTAATCACGATCAATTCGTACCATTTTAAACGATTGTTTGGGCATGAAACGCGTTCCCGCTCGACTAGTGCCAGAAGACCTGAATTTTCTGCAAAAACTCAATCGTGTAAGGGTCGCTGAAGACATGCTAGAACGAGTCAATTCCGACCCCACATTCATGAAACGCATTGTAACTGGTGATGAGACATGGGTTTACGAGTTTGACATGCAAACCAGTCAACAAGCTTCGGAATGACGCCTTCCAACTGAGCCGAAACCGAAAAAAGCACGTCAAAGTCGATCAAAAGTGAAGGTGATGTTGACAGTTTTTTTTTATTATCGCGGTGTTGTGCACTCGGAATTCTTGCCAGAAAGTGAGACAGGAAATAAAGAATATTATCTGAGCGTTGTGAGGTGTCTGAGAGAGCAAATTCGTCAAAAAATACCAGTTTTGTGGAAAGAAAACTCATGGATTGTGCACCACGATAATGCACCATCTCACAAGGCTATCATTGTGAACGAATTTCTGGCCAAAAACGCAACAAATCTTATCGAACAACCACCGTATTCCCCTGATCTGCCTCCCGCCGACATCTTTCTCTTTCCAAAACTCAAATTACCACTTCGAGGCACCCGTTTTCAGTCGATAGAAGACATCAAAGAGTATTCGCGACGAGTACTGAAGTGGATTCCGGAAAATGCGTTTCAAAAATAGTTTGATGATTGGATTATTCCTTGGCATAAGTGTATTATTTCGGAAGGGGCCTACTATGAAGGCGATACAATAAATTGGGATGAATAATGCATATTTTGTGTTTTATTGACGAATTCCCGGTACTTTCTTGACAGAATGTACATTAAACTTCATGAGGAACCAAAACAAGCAAGGCAGCGATGGCTAAGCAACAAAACTGATGCAACACACTACAGTAACGCGAAACATAACACCATACGCGGGTTTAGAAACAAAATGCGAATGTATCTGACACAGAAAATTCAGAGGAAATCGATAAGACCAATAACATTAATGATCTATACAGAGGGGTAAACTCGTTAAGAAAACATTTAACAGCTAGTTAAATGCTACCAGCCAAGCCTAAGAATGATTAGAAAGGAACATGGAGATCTTCAGGCGAACTCGACTAAATTCTTGATGTGTGGAAAAGCTATTTCGACAAGCTTCTTAGTTTACACGGAAATTTTAAAAATTCAGATCACTATAAATTGATATCTCAGCCAAATTACTTGAAGTGGGAGAAAAGATACTAGTTACGGAATTATATAATAAATGCCGAAAAATATCCTTCATCATGCTTAGCTACATTTTTCTAATTTCTCTCGATTCGAACAAACAATATGACTTCCAAGCACACAGAGTCCCAGAAAAAATATTGTAATATTAACTATACTTTTGTCATTTTCTGCGCATGCGCATCCCAGAACCATACAGTATGGTTCGAACAGCAAGACATATATTGTTAAACTTGTAGGTCAGGAAGGAATATGGTAAAATCAAGCATACGTGTGATTTTCCGAGCAATATAAAATTTAACTATACTTGTTTAGGAATCCCAACTATACAACAATACGATATATAGTCAACTTAACACAAGAGTATCGTTACCATATCACAATTATGGTTACGATAACTATAAAAATTAATAATACAGTTTAGCAATGCAAGTATATCGTAGTTGGATTTACCAGGGCTTTTTTTACAGTGTACAGTAGGCCGTACAGTAATATTGTATTTCCTTGCAGTTATGACGTTGGAAATGTTAAGTTCTAAGAGTTTTCCTATATGAACTGAACTCCACTTAATTTCATCTAACAAGCGTTGTGGGCTAGTAGGTAAGGCGTCAGCTAGTCGACCCGTGTTTAAGTCTTCTCGGTACCGTCGTATTTTTTCTTCACTGGGGACAAACAAATTCGCTTAACAAACTATTGTTTAAAACAAATTAAACTTCGTTTCGACTTTTTTTTTTTTTAATTTGTGAACCACAAAGAAAGATTTTTCACTGTGTACGAGGTAGTTCTCAGGAACGAAGGCTAGCACTAATTCATTGTTTCCTAGCTCGTATTCCGTGAATCACGATACACGATCGATCATTATACACACTAAAATGCTATTATTATTATTATTATTATGCACAGGAACTTGAAACATAAGATTCTCAAACACGACGATTTGTGTTGGTAGTATTAATTTTATATTATTATGTTTGAAATATTAACAACTCTATCCGCGGTAAAACTAACGTGAACGATTGTGTCTCATTACGGCATTCCTCATGTCACCAAATGCTCACGGTTAAAGCATGATTGCTTCTTCTAAAACAGGGCAATTCAACTTGGAGTGGCAACACTTTTTCTCACTCATAATTGAAAGGATCTGACCAGTAGAGGTGTTCGGAATTTCGGAAAGTCTGTTTCCGGAATCAAGAAAATTCCTAATTCCGGAATTGACTTTGCACTTCTGAACACCCCTAATAACCAGTGTGTATGCAAGACACGTACTACACAAAGTACCTGACGTACTACAAATCTATGTCTCATCTTCTCTGTTGACAACGAACAGATACTTTGTTCCGGGAAATAGACAGAAGTTTCTTATTTCCTTTCGCAAGCTAACGTACGTTACTAACCTGGAGTTGCAAATGTGGAGACAAGGAAGTATGAATAATGCTGGTAGTTGCATCATACGAATGTTAGAATAGTACCCAGAATCAGCTATACCATATTCCTCCCCCGTCCTTTCACCACAGATACAAAGTCACCACTTTTAAACATTTGGATGAACACATATTCAGGCAGCACAATGGTTTCTATGGAGCACTTAATCCATGTTCCTTTCAGTGTCTCCTATTCTTTCAGGATCCATTATGCAACCACGCGAAACATTCTTTATTTCTTCCTTATCTTACATCTGTGTGAGGTATCGACTTGTAATCAATGTGGTGTTGTTCTCTCATTTCACTCGGGGAATCCCTCGTACACTTTTCCCTCACTTCTTACTTGTGCATTTTCTAAACGAGCAAATCTGATTTTTTTGACGAAACGATGAGCCGCAAGCTCTACAGTTATTAGTATTCGAAATAAATCGCCTTTAAATATATCCCGCTATTATGCAACCACGCATAACATTCTTTATTCCTTCTCCATCTTGCATCTGCATGAAATATCGACTAGCAACCGGCGTAGTATTGTTCTCTGGTATAAAGTCATTCTCTAAATGCTCTGATCGGCCCAATTTCGCTGTCCAATTCTTGGGGAATCCCTCACGCACTTTCCCACCACTTCTGACATGTACATTTTCTGAACGAGCAAGTCCGATTTCTTTGACGAAACGATGGACCGCAAGCTCTACACCTTTTAGTATTCGAAATAAATCGAATTGAAATACAGTTTTGGACATCTTTGGGACCCTCTACCGACGATACTACGCATGATAGGGCGCGTGTTCATATGAACTTTTTTTCTTGTTTTGATATGAGGATTCACCTCCCGAAGTTTGTACCATAAAATATATAAGATATATGATTATAATATATATATATATATATATATATATATTTTTTTTTTTTTTTTCGTGGGATACCGAAACCTCTTGTAGATGCTTTCTAGTTTGTCTCAGAAGTTTAGAAATAGTGTTCAATATTGTGATCTGATCAAGAAAAGAAAAAAAGAAAAAGGAAGAAGAAACTACAGAAGACGTAATGAAAGGCGTGTAAAAGATGCGATCGTAGTCGGCGATGAAAATACAGAGTGTACGTTTCTTCTCAAACTAACTTGGTGTATAAATGAGATAATTATTTGGCAACATCATTGCATTATCTAGACAAATAAATGTATCTTGTGTGTTTCTTTTCTGAGGTTTAGTAAGGGTCACGAATTTGGAAAATACACAGGTTCGAGTACTCCTACCGAGCATCTTGACAGGTTTTACTGGATTTTCCTCAGTTTCATCAAACGCATGCCGGTATGGTACATAAACTCAGTCCTGACTGCCAACTTTCCCATCCCCATCCGTGCCCTTCGTAGGTTGCATGCCGAGTGACGCCATTATTCGGCAACGTGACGAACTTAGGCCAAATACGTAGAAAATAAATTAAAAAATACTTCCTTTTTTCGCGATCTTCTCTACGTTACGTATGTTTATCTAAAAACAATTATACCTGATTTAATACAAGTTTTATGGTTCAATTGTAGTTTGATCAGTCACATTTTTCTCTTCTGAGAACAATCGGATTTTCCTTTTCTTTCGTGGTGAACAACAGAAATTACATTGCGTTAAACCCAGAACATTGTAAAGTTTAATCAACAGACTTGGAGAATAGTTATTTGATCTTGGAAAACGAGAGGAAACAAATTTTAATTCTTTCCTTTTCATTGTTGTTGGCACTAAAAAAACAAGAAAACTAAAGCAAACAAATAATAATCGTCAAATAAAGAGAGAAAGTGAATGGGGTGCACCGTGAGATGAAGGTATAGAGAAGAAAAACTTGAAAGATGAAGTTTTTCGTTGTGATGCAGGCTTAATTATAGGTGTTTTGCGAACCCATTGTGTACTTTATGAAGCGCGTTTTGGAACTGGAACTGGAGCAGTCACTATTCTGTGTGCATATTCTTGGTGGTATTCTGATAATTTAGTAGACAGTAATGATGTACTTTTATGATCGAATGTTTATGGCCTATGGTCTTCAGCTTTATAAAATTTGAATCCATAACTTCTGTTATGTCTAGAGGATAAGGAGTATGTTCTGGGGTTTACTTAACGAGTCTAAGAGTCCTGCTAAAACCTATTGAATTATTGGCTTCTGCGGTTTGAACAAATCCGCAAGTAGAACCCACGATTATATTACTGTTCTGAATTAGAAGACTGCATTGAGTAAACTATTAAAGCAACAGCATTTGGCGTTTTAGTGCCCTGTTTACAAAATATTTTCGAATTACGAATGCTTTGTGTGCTGTTAGTTTTACGGGGATTACTCTATACATTTCGTACACAGTGTACCCTGAAGGACTTCGGCTAAACTTTCGCATTGAATTTCAATATATAGCGAGAAAAGTAACGGATTTAATATGTTTCTCGTAGCTCAGTTGGATAAAGTAATAAACTACTACCGCGAGGCATTCAGAGTTCACGCTATAATTTCAAAGAGGATAATTGCACTCGAATTCAGCGGAATATTTCATCCTACAATAGCGGAGAGACCGACCTTTTAGAGTGGATTTGCATCTGAGAAAGAAATTTCCGTTCCATGAAGAAATATGGCAGCTCTTTTCGATGTCATCTTTTTCTTAGATGAATTTCCAATTGTAGGTCATCCGAATTTTTCCCTCTTTTGAGAATAAATATTCATCTTTTGAAAATATTATTAACAAAAAAGTAATGTTTGAAAAAAGATAAAAATGTGTGGTCTTAGCGGGAATCGAATCCTGCCTTCCAGCCAACAGATTTACCGCCCATAAATCTCATTTTATCTTTATATATATATATAAAGATAAAATATATATATACGTTTCCGAAAATATATATATACGAAAATACATATATATGTTTCCTTGCGGGATGCGCCTTAATTGCCTCCACAACGCTCAGTTTATCTGAGTCTGTCGCCGGTAATAATTTGTTCTTTGGTACGTAGAGCAATAAAAGGATCGATGACTGGATATTTTCCCTTCACCTTTTATTAAAAAATACAAGTCAGAAGTTAATAAAAAGAGTCTCCCGTACAAAACTATAGTGATCTAATTTTGAGGCACAAAGTAACTCATTTACTTTCTCTGTATAAATTTTCTATGGTAGCAGTTGACGTTGGCCCAAGCAACGGATTGTTGCCTGGCAGAGAAAGGAAGCTCTCAGCCTCGTAGTGGGATTGAGCTATAGTGGTGTTCGGAAATTCCAAGCCCGTAGCAGATCTGGACTTAGGGAGTTTTGCCTATCCCGTAGCAGATAAGGAGGTATGATAGGATGGCCTACCCCGTAACAGGTACGACCAAGATGAGGATGACCTACACCGTAGCAGGTACGACCAAGGTGGGAAGAGGAGGAGGAGAGTTGACTATTCCCATAGCAGAATAGTGCAGCTTGCAGTGGTTCGACGCCTTTTATACCAGAGCTTCTGTCCCAGGAGCGCTGAATCTGGATTTCTAGACGTCGGCTGTCTTCGGTTGCTGTTGTCGGTTTCCTCCGTCTTCTACTATTGATTTACAAGTAAAAGCGCATAATCCACGCCACTTTACAATATATATATATATATATATATATATATATATATATTACATATAAATGAATTACCTATTTCTTTGTAGTCTTGATTACGGCCCACAGTACGACCAATTCCAAAAAAGCTGGCCGAAAGTCCCCTCCCCCAAAAGTAACTGGTTAGGGATTTTTTAATGTTGGGTTGGTTATAGTACATCTGTAATGGTCAGAAATTACTTATGAAAGTGTTTATTTCCTTTTACCTTTCCCAGAATAGTAGTCGCAAAGCTACTTTTGTTCGATTATGTTACTGAGGCAGTAAAAGACGCACGTGTTGAAAGTTAGATTAAAACTTTAGATTGAAGCAGATCATAATCAAATAAAATTGAATCGATGTCTGAAAGTACGTAGAATACAGTATATATAAAAAGTTACGAAATAATAATTTATCAAATATAAATTATTAGTGAAACAATAATTATTGATTTTTATTAATTGAAAGCGTTAAAATACGATATGTTATTATGAAAAAGTTATGTTGTTCCGTGTTGTTCCGCTATCAGACTTATTGTAAGTTAGAGTCAAATGTATGTTCGTCAATATAAAAGAAAGAAACGCTGCCAGAAGTTGCCCCTGTTTTTTATTCAATCGTTTCAAAATAGCTGACCCAAAAATCCTTTTCCACACCTTTTGAGCTAGAGCTACGAAATTTGGCACAAAGGTGAATTATCACGAATAGTTCAGGAAAAAAGTCACATATTACATGTTGAAAAAAGTCACCATCTTGGATTCAAAATGGTAGCCCAAAATCCAATCAGGAATAATTTATTTAAAAAAAATCTTCATATTTCATTAAAAACAGTTATCATTTAAGTATACGCCCAAATGTTAAAATGTTAAGGGGGTTCAATTTTGCAACTCTTGACTTCAAATTTGAAATCAACGACCCAAAAAACCATGAACATGATATTCATCTTGATTCTAACATGATATACAGGCTGTTTTACGAATAGGGGTTGTCAATAGGGGATGAGGAGGAATTACATTTTGTAACTCTGACTCCAGATTCGTAATCAGCGACCCCCCCCCCCCCAAGAAAACTGAGTAGAGATTTTGAGATCATTCACTTGTGTTTTTGATTTTTGGTCAGCTTTTTTGGAATCGGGCTGTGCGGCCTGGCAAGTATTATAATTACAGTTCGATTTCATGATCATGTCAGTGTGTCAGGCTCTGTTTTAGTTCCTATATGCCATTACTAACTACAACCTGGTATTGTTCTTGTGAAAACGAAACATCAAACATTCCCTCATTAAGTGGTACATTAGAAAGTTTTGTTGGGCCCATACTTTCATAGAGTTTCAGGAAGTGTATATCAAAATGTAAGTGCGGGTTCTGTGTCAGTGCGTGACGGCAACTTTAATATTACTTAATCAATATATATACGTATTATTTAATCGAGAACGTGATCCCCAATATCTCTGCTAGCGTATCATATGTCCAATTTGCATTTTTTTTAACTTCTCGGAGGTAAACGGCAATTACAGTCGAAAAGTGTATTCTGAACGTCAGTTTGTGACACGTCGTAACGCACAACATGAAAGCTATTTGCTTTGCACCAAATATTCTGCATTGTACAGTACTTTTCGTAGTATCAGTACGCATTGTGTGCACACCTTTGCACATTTAAAGTACGCTGTGCTGAAGATGGTTTTAAAATACAAAAAATGCACTTTTTAACAGGATACTAACGAAGAAAATTGTATGGTAGAACAATAAGGAAAGCTGGCTAGAATGAAATAACTAAATTTCTTCGGAAGGACATGTCATTATTATCAGATCATTTATGGTGAAGATAACGTTAATACCGTGATCGCCATCTCAGTCATAGTTACCTGTGAACGCTCAGGAACTTGAACTCGCGGTAACGGTTCCAAGATGCGACTGCTCTGTAATTGATCATAAAGCAGATCAATGAAAGGAAAACAATGAATTTAGAACAGTAACAGCTGTGGAGTTAAAAATTCACTCACAGCGCTATCCATTATAAATAAAATTGTCTATCTTTACCTCGCTTAAATATGAATGTCTTTTTTCTTTCTTTCTTTTCGATGATGACTTTATTCTGTGAATTCATTGTGACGTAAGACATGCCAAAGCTACTTTAATTCGCATTAGTTCCTATATGTTGTAAAATGATGAGGGATGCAAGTGCATTTTTAAAATGAAAGCTCTCTACTTAAACCCATCTTCGATATACAATACGAACACAAAGTGTCCATATATTTCGTACGAGGACATGGAGTAATATCGTTCACACTGAAAAGCTTAGCTGTGAGCATAAAATGGTTACTAGCCTAATGTTTCACGTTGGAAATGTCGTGAAATTTTTGTTTGGACATAGGATGCTTAAAGTTATTTCGGTAGTGAAATATGCCTTGGAATAGTAGAAGAAAATGAGTTTCTTGTGTATATATGTTAGAGGTCTATAAAATAGAATTGAGTTTGAAGTATTGGTAGTGACCAGCAGTAGGTTATTGATGATTCAATGATTCTTCAAGAGTGCGTTACTAACGCTTGTTTATTTTCTGGTTAGGACATGATTGCTTGAATTCGGTATTCATGTGAGTTAATCGTTTCTCGTTAAAGGAAACGAAGCATGGGAATCTGGATTGCAGGTGTGGATTTGTGATGTCAGATATAAATAAAAGACGCTACTCACCACTACCTTAGGTGAAGTTTGTGTTATTTCCTTACGTTAGGTTGCAAACTTTATGGTTGGTTTGGTCACCTCAAGTTACATTATGAAATTAGCCTCACGTTGTTGCCTTTAAGAAGATACTTTCATTATTTCACCACACTTCAAATGGCGCAGGCATAGAGCAAGAAACAAAGAGTTTGATTTGTGATTATAGCTATGTTAAATTCGAAATCGATCCAGTTGTGGAGATATAATTAGCAAATAGAGAAAGTTAGCACAAGACAGAGGAGATTTGCAGAAAACTAGGTTGCAGCTAATAAGAAGATAGGGTAATTCACAGTTGCTCATTTTAGGCACAATCTCGTTACAAGTAAACGTGAGTAACTGATTGCTGACCCTACAGTTAGAAATGGTTGACGATAAGGACATCAGACCGCTAATATTGGGACAAAATTGGATTTATTTGTTATGGTTTAATAAACGAAGCGCACTTAAGTTGACATAAACAACGTACACCTGACTTAAATTATGATTGTGTAGATGTCGTCGTCTTGTGTATTCAAGCAGCAAATCAGAATTGTTGATCAGATTTAAAGAAAAGTTTGCTAAATTTGAGAGACAGATGACACAAGAATATATGAATACAGATAATATGGCGGGGAACAGATTAAATCTGTTGACGAAAAAAACAGATCTTCCATAATTGTACAATGCATTGTACAACAACAGATAAGGATTATTATGGGTACAGAGCCTACACAGATTTGCCTGTAGGATAGTTCTACGGAACCGAAGTTGTCATACCTACTTTGTGACAATAATATTAATACAATTATTCGAAGTTCGACCAAAAACAGTCGCACAAGTAGTCTGTCCAAAAAGAATGGATAAGCATATGCAGACATATATGCAGAATTGAAAATGAGCACAGGAGCATAAATAGGTTGAAGTTCTCGGAGTAACAAAGAAAGGTGAAGAAGTGCAAAGAACAGAAAAAGCATACACAGGGCAAGAGAATAAAGTGCTTAGAGTTGATACTGATACTAGATGTATTGGAGAATAATACAGACAGGTAAATATACTGGTAAGAACTAATTGATTAGAAGTACTCATAAGGAACAGAATCTAATTGTATTTTGTGTGTTTAATTTGTTTTCGCTAATTACCGTGATGGTTCTGTTTAAAACAGGCTGACAATGGTTCTTACACAATGGTTTTCAACCACACCCCGGAAAAATTAGTCTCAAGACTTGTATTACTCATACGTATACTGAAATACGTATATAATAGCACATTCTATAAATATTCTTCATGTTATTTTGAGGTTAACTAAGGAAGTACGACACATTGTTAAGTACCATTATTGTTATTTTATGTTTTAATACATTGGAGTCAGTATACATTATTATAATTTTCGTGAACCCCCTCCCCCCAAACGAAATCTTCTGAAAGAAACACTGACTGCGGGTAAGTAGAATATTTTTATGGGCCATACGGTCAGCTTTGCGTAAGCTGTAAGATATCTGAGGGACTGCAAGTGACAGTCTCAGACAATATAGTCCATAAATATAGGTTAAATAAAAACTAAATGCTATGTTCTTGAAATATATTTTTAGTAACTGTTCAGTACATTTTGGAATTCAGATTGTTATGGGCGATATCAATAGCGAGCCCAAGGCTACAGTGTTTATGTGCATTGCAGGGTGTTATTTGTCACTAAAAGAGGTAGGGGAAATTTATAGAATAATATTTATTGGGTCTGTTATTTTATGCGTATTTCAGTATCTCTTAACCAAGGGAACTACAGGTGGGGTATGGGGAGATGAACCCCCCCAAATCTACCTTAGCCCCCAGTTTTATCAGTAATCTTTAAGTTTATTTATCATGAGCTCCCAACTTTTTCAAATGAAATATTGTATAGCCCCTCCCCTTATACATATGCCGTAGTTACTCGTAACTCAATGATTAATACATCAATAAAAATGGGTCACTCACTTAGTGATGACAAGCCGGAAAATCTAATGATTGAATATTTTGTGCATATTGGAATAGACTGGAAGTGGACGATCGATAACTTCAGAATTTGATTGAATACTCTAGTATCAATAAGTATGAGCGCTCTGAACAACACTGATATGCAGTCTTGAATAAAGTTTTCAGTAGAGCCTTGTTACATGCAATATGCGCCTACAAAGGATTTGTTTTGTAAATGGTCTGTGAAAAAGGTTTTTCCCACCAGAAAGAAAGCATGTAAGTGAGGTAACAGGGAAAACACCCAAGGTGGTAGGGGATTACCCCTCCCGCTATAAGTAACGCTTTGAGCACGTGTGTATTGTCAAATGCTCCTAATTGCACTGTAAAAAATAGTTGTGTTAATTCAACACAATGCGGTGTCCCAGCGTGACTACCACTTTTGTGTGTTAAATCAACAAAACACACGGTGTTGATTTCGGTACTGTGAAAAAAAGAGTTACGGAGGCAATGAGATTTGAACATGGGTTGTTCAGTTAGAAGCCGAGCGTCTTACCGACTGAGCTAAATCGTCGGACAGAAAATGAAGTAGATGCAAACGATATTTAATGAACAACATTTGAATTAAACGACTACACTATAGATTTAAACAGTGTATGGGTTCAAATATTTGTTGTTGAACCCCCAAAACATACTAAGTTACTTGCACGACTTATGACATGCTTTAATCATTTCCTATTTGTCAATTGGAAAACAGAATTTCCATTCATTGAGAATAATTCTATTTCTATGAAAGCAAGCAAGATGGCGGAAGCCAAACACTTGAGCAGCATTACTACTTTCTTATCGTAATGATATGTCGAATGCTGTGCTTACTTTCATAGAAATGGAACATATTCTCAGTAAATGGGGATTGTGATCCCTAATTGACCAATGAAAAAGTGATTAAACCATGGCATAAGTCGTGGGAGTAACTTTGTTTGTGTTTACGGTTCAGCAAGATTTTTTTAATCCTCTATATTGTTTCAATCTAGTACTCTTTCCGTCTGACGATTTAGCGAAGTCGGTAAGACGCTTGACTTCTAACTGAGCAACCCATGTTCAAATCTAGCTACAGCCGTAACTTTTTTCTTCCAGTACCGAAATCAACACCGTGTATTGTGTTGATTTAACACACAAAAGTGGTAGTCACGCTGGGACACCGCATTGTGTTGAATTAACACAACTATTTTTTACAGTGTGGTCTATTCCCTGCTGTTCTTGGTACTATTAATTTAATACATAAACCGATGTAGTCATCAGTCATGTGGATGAAATGGTTAGAAACATAAACAGAAAGAAACATCACAGACAATATGCGACTCGCAGCTTTTAATCGTGATACTTTTGTGCGCTAGCCACGTCGCGTCCACGATAGCAGTTTTGTAGAACTAAAATTTGGTAAGGAGCGCCACAAACGCAGATATTTCTTCAATTAAACAATTAGCAGATCTTTTCTGCTCGAGTTCTTGCATTTCTATAGAACAAGCGTAACGTACGTAACTCAACAGAAAAGTGTCTTACGACAGACCAATAAGAACCAATTCAAAAGCGAATTAACATCTCGTGGAGTTTTCAGATAAGTCATTGCTAATTATTAGACTGCATAATTTCAATCTGCTTGGAAGAATAATGAGAAAATGGTTTTGATTGCTCAATCAAAGTGTTAAGTAATCTGTAGGTTTAAACTTATCCCCGATCCCCATATTCTCAGAAGCTGACATGTAAAGGCAAAAGAAAGCAAGCAAATAAAGTAAATTTACCCAGGGTCACCTGGGAGGGACTTCTGGCCACCGTCGACCACTTTCGTCCTTCGAGGAAGTAACTGATTATGTTAGGAATATGATGTTAATTGGGATGGACTTAATCAGTATACGCTGCCCAAAACGGAAACAGCCCGCACCACGCCACCATTCAGGAAATTCAGAGGGAAAACTTTTATAAAAGTAAACTTACGATTTGATTAAAGCTAAAACTATAGACTTTATTTATTTATGAACACAGAATATTTGTTGAAAATGTATTAAAATATTTGAGTTGTTTAATTATTAGTTAGGTTGATTTGATTTCAGCGACTGACTCGTTTCAATAAAAGGAAGGTATAGATAAATGGAATTTGAAGGGAGTATTAAGGAATGTTGAAATCGAGATGCCTCACGAGTTTGTCTTATCGAAATACCGTTCTTCTTCAATGCGTGTTAAGCTTAGATGAATATTTGACTTATTTAAAAATATTTGCTCAATTATTTTTTGAATTTCAGCTGTGTTATTGTTGTTTTGCGTCTAAAGAGATCCTTACCGTGAAGTGACGCTTTAGGCAAAGGTCGATTTTATGGCAAGCTGGCAGCTCATTAACTTAAATAAACTCCTCCAATACGTTGTTTTGCGTGAGTTTGCTGTTTAGTTTACTAGTTGAAAACAGTTGTGTAATATATACAGCTGTACAGTCGTTTTGAACAAGATGTTTTAATTTTTATCGGAAATTATCGTTACTTTGAAATCAAACATATTCAGGGAGTGACTTTTGCACTGAACTTAAGTTATAAAGTGTACTGTCATCTAGCGAAGGTAGTAGTAATAAACAGAATTTGACATGCTGTAAAAGTTTCAATTTTGAGATAATTTATACAAATGAACTAATTGTAGACGTAACATTCTGTAAATTGGTCCTGCACCCATTCTTCTTTACTATTAAATCAACATTCGTAACCAAGGTACAGCATATTTCGATAAAGAAATAAATTAAATCACGATGTAGATGAGATGAGTACAAACACACTAACGATTCGTTTGTTAAGGGACCATTAAATGATTGCTTTAAATGTTCGTGCAATGACAGTGACTTAAGGGATACTTTTAAATTCGTATGTACGCTTTAACTAACGCGCCCTTACCGCGGATTTAAGGAAGTTTGGTGAAACCGAGCATAACTCTTCCATTTTCACGTATGTATTTCATATTCTTAAAACCGTGGTGATCATTTGTGCTTTTGGGTTGAAACTTTCGGAGGTGTTGGCTGTCATTGTGTAGTACCTGTTACGAATTCAGACTATTTTTTTAAATGTACATATTCCCTTCTTTCCCTGTGCTCTTCAGTTCTTTGTTTCTGTCGTTACGAGTTATGAAAAATTATGGAAACTTTTTACATACAGTATTTACTTTGGTGAAAAGAGAAATCTAATGATTCAAAAGAATATTATCAAAAATTCATGATCATTCTAACTCAAAAGATGAAAGTGGTGAATCCTCATTGAGGCATGATAAAGAAACACCATGTGTGCAGTCAACAGCTCTAAAGATAATGAAGTATTTCCATTATTCCTGAACGAAATCGTTTGATATAAATTTGATTGCTACGCAAATATTAACTCGTCACAAATAAATAACTTTTATCTCAATCTGCAATTAAAGCAGAGATAATTTTGATCTGAGCAGATGTTCTTATATTTCTCGTGGCTATAACAATCCGTTCTCTTATATTTATGAATGTAGTACTGAGAGACAAGGAGGGGAGGGAGAGCAGTTCGTGATAGTTTTCATGTAGGAAGTTTCAAGATTAAACCCTTGATTTCTGTCTGATCCTATGACTTAGTTGGTACGCGTATATGTAGTAAATTGCACCAACTCTCAGTTGTATCACAGAGTAAATACGTATACGTTGTATATTGTTTAGGGATTATTTGTTAATTCATCTTGATTGTTGCTTAAATTTCTGGTTGTCTTCAACATTTTTAATTGAAGCAGTACTTCCTTTAGTCTTTGTACCATTAATTTTATTTTGAATTCCTTAAACATAGTTTGTAGAGCTCTTAACATTGAAAGTGTTGAGGCTTGGCGTTGGAGGCGGGGATGATCGGGTAGATTGTTAATATTGTCGATAGGAATTTTCTTCCGGTGACTGGTCCTTCTTTGAAAGGTGGGTTTATCCTTTTATACTTAACTCTTTTTGTACAGCTACATATATCCTGCTCGTGGTAACTAGCCACATGAGATTAATGGCAATTTAAACATTTCGGTGTTGAATCCTTATTGTTTCCGTCACGTATGACTGAAATGATATTCACAGTATTTAACGCAGCGTGGACTTGCATTCTAGATAAATTGTGAATGGCTAAATTTTCCAGTTCGACGAGTCTCCATTATCTAGCTACAGTAAATATCACTTACATCCTAACACCTTCCCATTGCACACAAACTGGCCTGTATCGTACTGCCGTCATGCCAGTTTAATACACAAGTGCAGTTATTCGCTGCTAGGAAGCGCTGCCAGTGTGTGCTGGGGAACAGCGCAAAACAAAACACAAAAACTCTGTCGGTGTTCCTAATGTAGTGCTTGAGTTTATATATGAAGGTTGTAATTTCATGCCAACAAAGTTTTTGTTTGAAGGTTAAATGCCAAAAAAATTAATGAAGTATCGAAGTTAAAACACATTCGGAGTCATATTGATTGACTGTACAACAAAAAAGTCACCGTTTACAAGAAAAGATGCAACGGAAACTCGAGTAAGCGAAAAATGGCACTTAATTCGTTTTGGTGTAACACTCTTCATCATAATATAAACAGCGTGGGAAAAGACCCTGACAGAGTTACGAGGAATACGGGCGAAGCTATTGTCCGTTCGTCCAAATTGTTTAGTCGACACACCAGATAATTTTGTTTACAATATAAATTTTAAGTCGCTTTGTCAACATTTTAATATATTTTAGTCCTTTTAAAAAGAATGTTGGAAATTTCCAGAATAAGATGTGGCAACGTTGGACTGAAGTGCATGGAAGAGAATTATAGAAGTCTGAAGCATTTATTTTAAAAGAGAGTCGATAAGTTCATAAATATTTAGTTTCTTCATTTATCATTTCAATGTTGTGAAAAACAGCGTTTGTGGGAATGGGTGTTTGTTAGCTGTCTCTTGCTTTTTTATCGATTTAATGTTGTCGACTCCCCCTTTCGTTTCTTCGTACGAAGAGAAATATGTAACGCTCTGACTGAAGACCTCCTACTTTGCTCTCATTCAAAATTCGTTTGTTTCTTTAGTTTCTCTCTGTGTCAGTCTCGAAAAAGAAAAAACCTAGCTGAAAATACGTCTAGCCAAAGAGAGAAATATTTCCTCTGTTTATAGTAGCGACAGCCGCTGTGCATGGAAACTGGACAAATGTCATCAGTTCTCACCTGTCAAATTTTATTTTGACTAGTACTGTCGTATTTCTGTAATTTTTTAAAGATTCTTAATCATATTCAGTGTTCGGGTAGGGACAGGTCTTTCGAATGTCTTTACGTTTTCTTTTCGAGCACGCAACTTCTAAGGACTAGGCTTACTATTAGGTTGGGATCCTAATCAAGCTCGAGTTCGGAATAGAGGCAATTTTTCGGGTGCATGGACAAACATCCGATGCCACTTGACACTAAAGCAACTCTTTTTTTCCCCACCACCACATGTACTAGCCGTTCCACACGGGATTGCGGCTGTTTACGTGGTGGCGCTGATGTAGTCAACAGTGACTCAGTCGCCGACTGTGTGAGAGACGACAGTGTTGCAACGTACAGTAGCCAAAATAACCTACACCGAGCGGTCATAGCTCAATTAGTAGAGAGTTCGCTTAGTAATCGGAAGGTCCTGGGCAGTGTTCGATTTGTTTTAAATCACGAAGGGTGGGGGGATGTCCTAAAACTAGTGGGTGATTGTACGTTTCAACATACTGCATTTTTGGGTAGAAATAGATTGTATCCCGGGTTGGAATGATATTCAGAATCAACAACCGGAGATTATATCCTCACGAACCAGGGAAAATCCCCGGCACCCCCCACCCGGTCCGACAAATGGAACACTGGTCCTGGAAACGATCCCAGTTGCCGTCAACAATCCTGACAGCTTTTCCAGGGTTTCACCTCAGTCACACCAGGCAGATACCGGGATGGTACCTACAAACTAGGCCCTGGCCGACTACCTTTCAATATCTTCTCCCTTACCCTGTCCCATTTTGAGCCTGAGATACTTGACAATGAAATATTTCGAAAGTGCGTAAACTTAAAAAGGGATATAGAAAAAATATGAGTTTCTATAGAATTACCACACTAAATACTCGCCTGCGATTATTATCCCCACACCACTATTTTCTGCTTGTGTTCCGGATTTTGCATATAGTTGAAACTTTCTGCTGCCTTTTTGAAGTCATGTTGTATATTCGTCACCGTTGTCATACTTTTCCTAAGGTTCTTAACATCTCCTTTTGTAGAGGAAAGAATTATTTTTATTTATTTTTTTACTTACCAGAAATTTTATACATTATTTATAGCAGGGGCGGTCGAATGGCGGACTCCGAACCCCGAAGCCTTTTATCCCGAAACTCCACGTTTTAATACAAATTTAAATTTATGACCTTTTGGTACACTTGGCTCACGCCGGGCTTGATACGATATTCAATAATAATGTATGATTATAACATTGATTATATGTACACACTTTACTAGTTCAAAAAAAAATGTCATGTGAATTCATTTCTTTTTTTTTATTACTTTTTTGTAATTACACAACTATACGGAGTAACTAATAACCACACTCTTACTGTCCTGTTTAATTTATTTATACTGAACCACCGTAGCTCAGTGGTAGAGCGTTGGTGCAGCAATCTGGAAGTCGTGTGTTCGGTCCCAGGGGCCGACTATCCTGACTGTCACATCAGGCAAATTCCGGGATGGCATATGTCCTGGCCGATACCTTCCCGAATCCTTTCCCCTCCGCTAGCCCGACCTGAACCTCAGATGCCTAAAGACCATAAATAAAATTCAAATTCACTTTAATTTAAAGGCATATAGGCATTTATGGCTCGGGCCGGGATGCGAGATGGAACCGTTCAGGACTTAAATGTACTATCCCGGAATTTGCATGGGGGACAAAGTTAAATTTTGCCGCCCCTTCCACCTCTCTTTTGCCGACCTTTCCATTGTTTTTCTTAGCCAAACAACACGACCGGCCGATGCGACGACCACAACATTATCTCGCATCACGTAGTGTACTTTGTTATCTTCTCTGAAGTCTGTCGTGGCTTCGCTATTACTAACTCCAGTAAGACAGAAGACTTGCCTATCTGACTTGAATCGCGGTTTTGAATTTTAAAAATGAAAGTAGGTTGTATGGAATAACATGGAAAAATGTCTTAGCGCGCCGGTATTGAAATTTTGAACACTTTTAGTTCAATTTCAATTCAATAGTCAATTTTACTTCCTTTTTTAAGAGCTTTTCTTTTTTATTGTTAGCTGTTTGCCGCCCCTAAGCGTGTCTCTTGGGGTGCTTGCCCCCTTGCCCCTCTTAGATCCGGCACTGGTGCGATTGACGAAAACCTCAGTCAGGATGGTCTGCCGCTGGTATATAACAGAAGATGTCTTGAATACGAAGTCAACACTCTATTATCTAAGCTACGGCCGCTTGGTCTTACTGTTGGCCTAATGTCTTATACAGGGTCGACTAACTATCTGGATCACGAAGCCTTTTTATTGAGATATTACCATTCATCCAGTCCTCAGAAGAAAGTTATTAAAGGACCCTTCTATTATATGTATCCCTTTACTCCCTTACTCTACGAGGAGCTTTCTTTCGATGTCTCCATTTTATGAAAGCAAACACACGTAACACGGCGCCAGAGATCACCGATCGCTTTGACCTAAGATTATTTTCATCTCTCTCAGCACGTAGGGCCTCGAAAGATGGAACTATTTTGCGTAGACTTCAGGCATACGTAGAACAGAACGGGAACTTCCCGATTTTGAGTATATGTGTGTGTGTGAGGGAGAGAGAGGGGGGGGAGGGAGAGAGAGAGAGAGAGAAGGAAAGAAAGAGACAGAAGGCGGGAGGGGGTAGTAGCAACTGTTGCTGCACACACCTATATCCAGGGAGAGAGAGAGAGAGAGAGAAAAAAAAGATTAAACACTGAACCTGACACCCATGAATAATTAATATCTTTGCCTCTACTTTTATAGTATGTAGCAGGATTTTTTTTTCAAACAGTTATCGTGGACTAAATGACTACTGTATATTCCGACGCTAACTTGAATTCAGGACTATTTAAACAAAGTTACGTAACATGTACTCTGCAAAAAAAATACTGAGTTTTCAACACTGCGTGAGAGAGGATAAGTGTCACGTATGAGCTAGGTTGTGTGTGCGTGTTTACTGTTTAGTTCAGTGTTTGGCCGCTCAGCACAGGGGAACTTAAATCTGAAACGGGTGATACATCGGTGATAGTTGGATAACAAGATTTCTCTACTACCCTGACATGCTTCCCTTTTTGCGGAGTGTATGATTTTTCATTTTTCATTCCGTCAATAGATTTGAGTAATTGTCAAGCTCTTACTTTCTTTACTCGAACAATGCTTTTAAATGTATACCTTAGGACGTATTTAGACGAGCCATTTTACTTCCTCCTTGTCAGTGGAAGCGGAATTTCTCAGTTCAAGAAATGTTGTACATAGAGAGAAACGAGCATACAGACTGACAGAAGCGGAGAAATATCGCCGAACTGGAATCCCTCTTGCTTGATTTTCTGAATTTAAATTTTCTTTATGTAAGACTTTAAGGCAACTTTGGCTCAGGCCGAATGGATAATGGTGGGAAAATTGTTAGAGTGGAGAAAGTGGAAGGAAACGGAAGAATCCCTAGAAAAACCCCACACACGGTGTTTATCCACCACAAAACTCACATGGCACGAGCCGGGATCGAACTGAACACCTCACGTACCAGAGGTGACTGCTCTACCACTATGTCCGAACTTGGAATTCACCGAACACGTGAATTAAGCCAGGAAACAAAAGAAAATAGTTGTTGATGTTTCAGAGTTATTTAACCGTCAAAGGGTGGCATCACCTTAGAGCACATCTTTGATTCTTTCTTAAATTTTGGCTTTTTGTCAAATACGTCGGAAGGAACAACGAAAATATCGAGAGCATTTTATTCTAATAATTAACACTTATGAGACCACTGGTTTTAGATAAGAAATATTTTCTTTAAATCAGAATTCATTTTGTGGGTTCAAATCTCACTATTTTTCCTTTAAAATGAACTTAGATTTCTACTACAAAATAACCAAATAACATCCAACACTGGAAAGACTGTAATATCACAGATTGAGTCAGTTGTAAACGAGGTCGTGAAAGAATACACTAACAATGTGATGAAATGGGTATCTACAATACTAACGCTTGTTTTGCCCCGCAAGTACTCAGAATCGTTTACCAAACTACACTTAGCCATTAATATGGCTTCAGTAGAAATTCTTCAATGTCGCCTGAAAATCATAAAATCGGTAGATGTAGGAAAACCATTCATAAAAAAAAAAGACCAGCTATCAAAACTTCATATCTCAAGAACTGAAGACGAATTAGAGCAAAATAAGAAAATTTCAAACAGTGCACCTCAAGATCTTTAAAAAAAACATTTTGCATGGATGAGGCAAACTAAGTAAATAGAAACGATGGCAACACCGGCATACATAAATCAAAACCAAAACTTCCTGAGTAACAAAAACACCCACACTCATTCAAATTTCCAAACCTCTCCCAAATCAATTCCTCCAATATTATCCCAACAAATTGTCACCATTATAGGCCAAATACTAGTAATTTTACTATTATTATATAAATACAAAGATCATAATAGACAGTATTATCTAAAATAGATAAGATAGATTCGGAGCGGTTTCCTGACTTTCTTGCTTTGGGCTGGCTTGTTCTTTAATGTCCGGTTTTAAGCATCCACATTTTTAACATTTTATACTTACTTGTTAGACAATATATTCGAAGAAGGAAAATAGTCTGTGCTATGGCTAGAAGTCCCTCTAGAATGACCTGCGGACAGATAGAAATTTATATTGTTATTTAGGTTGTTTAATTCGCACTTGAAAAAAACCGTCAGGCCACGTTGGAAATATTGTTAACATATTTGTTGACATTCATATTAAAAATGTATATTTTTAATGTATTAACTT
Source organism: Lepisma saccharinum (assembly GCA_022664845.1). Taxonomy (NCBI): domain Eukaryota; kingdom Metazoa; phylum Arthropoda; class Insecta; order Zygentoma; family Lepismatidae; genus Lepisma; species Lepisma saccharinum. Next base: position 25,147 of record JAGDQP010027012.1, read on the forward strand.
TTAATGAAATCTACTTTTTATATTAAACTATGTATTGAAAATAAAATCCGAACAAAAACACCAGAGGTGCAAAAAGTGGAGCCAAGTTCTTTAGCCCTAAAAAGGTGTGAAATGGGAGACGGATGAGCCAAGTTCCTTGGTGACAGCATGTAACAGGAACAAAGGAACTTGGCGCGAGCTGGCAACAGCCTTAAGGTTGGTGGCGGTGGACGTAGTGGGTTTTAGGATCCCCA